>VWYP01029061.1:96488-142731 GCA_013400435.1 Pycnonotus jocosus
TTTTTTTTTTTTTTTTTTTCCCTAATGCATCTCCTTTGTGCTTATGAATTGACACAGCATGCATTTTCTTGCTAGACCCATGCCTTTTCCTTGGTCTCCACCCCTGTCTGGAATTGTGCATCCCCACCCACAGCACGTAGCTGCTGAGAGCCCCATTTTGGGGAGAGTAATCCTCCTTGATGAATGCCTATTTTGTGCAAGTTATACAAGAGGGTCGCATTGTTAGAATCTTCTGTTGAACTTGCACAAAAATAGTCCCTACTCAGGGTGAATAGGGACTGTGTGTCACTAAAAAGTACTTTATTATTCATTAGAGCCTTGCTTGTTAACTGTCACCCAAACTAAAGAATATCTGTTATCAAATGTATCCCATAGAGTTAGCTTAATTGCTCACAGGGAAGTACTTGGAAGAGATTTTAAAGGACAGAAAACAGTGAGCATTTTCAGTGCTTAACGATATGCCGCTTTTAAGTGCACTCATGCCAACAGCAACAAAAGAAATGTTTAGAAAACAACTTGAAAGGCACCAAGAGAGAGATGCGAAGCGAGTGCCACACTGACATATCTCAGTCGGTGTTTTGTTGGAGGTATTTCATGCCTTTGGGCATCGGGGCAAAATCTCCAGATGACTAATGTCTCCCTCTTGGCTTCAATGTGGGGCATAAAGAGACACTCCAGTGTACATCTCCACTGGCTGGGTTCTTTGTAGTTCCCTTTGAGAGGTACAATAGCTAGGACAAGGAAGCAACAGTTGGTGAACAAAAGATGAGAAGAATTTTGAAGCTTGTAATTTGCAGGCCTTCGGGGGACTGTTTTCAAGAGTTTGGTTGGGATTGTTTTTCTTTTCTTCTTTTTTTCTTTGTCGAATTTTTTGTTCTCCTTTGGATTTTGGAAACACCAAGAAAATGAAATTTTCTCACATCTCCACAAAAATATGGATTTTACCCACTGCGAGTGATGCAAATGCTTAAAATAATGGGGGGATGATTTAATTCCCAATATAAACAAGTATCACAGAAGCAGGAAAGGGAAGAAGGGAGATTTTCTAAGGCAGATACAGAAATTTTGGGAACAAGTATCCTTAAGTGTTGTGCTTGAAAATCCCCTAAGTGTTTTTAATCTTCCTCATAATTGAAGTAATTAGGATAATTAAACCCAGAAAACTTGGACTGGATAAATGTGGCTCCTGTGTAAGGAATGTTCCTTGTGATAAAATGCAGTTCTAAGATTCTATCGTGCAGTATCTCCTCCTTACTGATTTTCTTTCCCTTAAAACACTTTGCTACATGTTTTGTCTAGTCTCCTTGTGTTAGGACAGCCTTTAATCTAGCTTTATAGCTTCTGATATAACTGGAATATAAACTCTTAAATTAACATGTATTCTTGATGTATAGACTTGTATAGGGCCTTGAGACTCTGCCACAATATCAAATTATCCATGTCAAGATGCAATGTCCTATTTCAGCCTCTATCCACTAGTGCCTCTTACACCTTCTTGTGCCAAGTTAGACTGGTCTCCACACTTCAGTGTTTTCATTTGTGTGCAGAGAAAGTGATATGTTTTATTTCTCAGGAATGTCACAGAAACAAAAGGATGCCACTGCCAGCTGTAGGCCACTCTGGGCAGCATTTAACTGTATGTAAGAAATATACAGAAGTGTATTCAAGTGACCTAGTCTGAATGAGAAAAGATATATTTCTAAGTAAATAATTGTGTTTCATGTATAAAAAATACAAGCACTCTTTTTGTAAATAAAATATTCGAACATGTATACACACATATGCAGGCATTATCTGTTTCTGTAAATATACAAGTAGAAATGTGCATCTTTGTGTATATGTCTATGTCTGCATTTAAATCACAGACACACGCAAAATTATTTGTTAAAGATAAAAATTTTCTGTCCTTGTCGTAGATAGTAACGCACCTGAAGTAAATAACCCACACTCTAGTGTATGTCAGCCAGTTTAATTGGAGTCGTACCAGGAATTGTGTACAGCTTCTCAAAACTGCTTGTGTGAGAGAGATCTAGGCTTCCTAGCAAGAACTGAATCACTTTGTGCTAATCTGCTGTGTAGATAAAAGAGCAGAACAAACAACAACAAAAAAAACCCAACCTCAACCCCCCAAAAACCCACTCACCCAAACAATCAGAAGCAAACAAAAAAAACCCTGAACAAAAACCAACGCAACTTGCCCCCACCCCCCCCAAGCTAGTAAATCAATTTGAAGCAGACTGCTCATGGGACAGTGGCTGTGATCTTACTGACCCCAGTTAATTTTGGAACTTACTGCAACTTGATTGCTGTATCCCTTGTATGGTTATTTTCTCATTTGCAGGCAATCTCAAGATTGGTTCAGTCAGCTGGAATGCTCTCAAGGTGTTTTTTTACAGCACAGCGATGCTTTCAGGCTCCTGCTTCGTGTTAGGTTGCTGTGAGTGGGCTCTGCTTTTCCCCAGGATAAGAGCATAGTAAGATCTTTGCCTGAAACTCAAGCTGAAATTTATTTGAGGTTGCAAACCAGTTTGGTTTGCTTATTTGTAAACTCATGCTCTGTTTGGTTCTTGCCAAATACAGTGTAAAACCAGCTTCTTTTAGGTGGTAACATCTAATGTGTACTGGAACCTTGAGCAGCAGGATTCCATTTAAATTGAATGCAACAATAAAAAAAGAGAAATGTTAACCACAGTTATTTTTTTGGAAACCCAGAAAGGCATAACTTGGTACTTATTTCAAACAAATGTTTAGTTCAGTTCTTTTCTTACCGTAGCAGTTTTATCCACCCTATTTATACTAAGATAAATCTTATTCTGCACCAACTTTCATCTTTGTTACAGCTTCATGATCCTTTTTGCCAAGCTTCTCTTTGGTCATTGGCATCGGCTTGGTAATTTGGGGATTGTCCTAAGGTGACTTTCTGATACTTGTATCCCCAGTCGTTTGTTCTCTTTATGCTGGATATTAAATTCTGCACCTTTAAAACTAGATCTGAGAGAGAAGAAGGGGAAAAGGAGAAGCAGTGGATTGTCTGAGGTGGGTGGATGTATTCAAAAACATGAAGATAAGAGCTTCAGCATTCCTGCTCCCAGACTGTATTATCTGCAGCATGGACAACAGGGGAAATCTCTCTTTTGCTTTTACTTAGCTTTTAGCTATCTGAGGCAGAGAAGTTCCCCAAACTGTGGCTTTTCTTTTTCTTGGAACTGATCAGTCTGCTCTGGACTGAAAACACAGAACAACGGGAGCTCACACCTATGTCCCACCGGGGCCTGGGTCACACCATTTTTCAGGGCAGGAGGGACTGATGAGAGGCTGAGCGAGCTTAGCTACACCCCATGAAAAAAAGACTTCAGGACTTACTGAATTTGCCATCTCTTCAGGACAGTGGCAGATCTTATTGTTGAATATTATTCAATTTTTAAATGCTTGTGAATACTCTGTTTGTTAAATAAACAGTTCTTCCCACTTTTCTCCAAGGAGATACTTTTCTAAACCAGTTGGGGGAGGGGTGGCCTGAATCTGCTTTCTAGAGGGACCCCTTTGGAAGTTTCCTCCCAAATTTGCCCTTAACCAGGACAGGGGTATTTCAAACTCCATAGGTTAGTTACAGAACATCAGTGAGGACAAGTTGAAACACAGCTTGTTTTCCTGTCATTTCCCATTCCTAACGTGTCCATTTTTTCACTTTTAAGTGTTAGACTGCTGCTGGAGCAGCAGTGATGGCCCAGTTAGAGAAGGGCAGCAATCATAAATTGGGGTGGCTGAGTTTCTCACAAGCTAAGCCCACGAGGCAATTGCTGGATGGGGCCACATTCTGAGAATTATTTTTTGCTCCATGAGGTTGAAAGGTGATACATATAATTTAGGATGGGAAATGGATATCATAAACAAAACAATCTTCTACATTGTAAAGATCTGGGGAGGGAGTCCCATAAACACCTGTTTCAGTGTGTGATGACAGCTGGTAGGGCTTTTGGGGTCAGGCTTCCCTCTGCAGCTGTGCTTGCATTCTCTAAGGAGAAACCAGCATCTTTTCACATCCTTAAGAAATTACTTTCCCTGACTGTTTGTGGAACAGAAATCAGAAACCATATATACCACAAAATATTTTTTCTAAAAAGGAGAGAGGCTAATGGTATCTGAAAAACAGTATAACATGATCTGCCTCACATCTGGAAAAGAGCATAAAATATCTTGTAATGTCAGGAAGATTTTTCATTTTCCATATGTTGTTTCAACTTATGGGTAATGTGAGGAAGGAGATACTTAATTATTTGGTGGATTGCACAACTCAGTCCAGAGTTCAATATACCATTTTATGAAATATCAAAGGGAGTACAAAAAATTTAAATGTTTCATATGTAAACTATTTACATAAGTAAATGCTGAAGTAGATGTCTTTGTTATCATGTAGCATGACCAATAACACTCCTGAAGCTTTTTTAAACATTTAGTCCTTAGGTAACCAGATATTCATACTAGAAAAATATACTACACTTCACCCTTCTCTTTCACTAATTGTTATATGTCTGTAAAGCTGATGTGTAATTTGAAAAACTTCTCTTCATTAAACACGTGATATATATTTTTTGTGTGTATAAGAAACTGGAGAATCTGGATGCAAGTGCTGAATCAGTACATAGTGTCTTATTGTGGATTTATCCACACATGTGAGCGTTTCAGAAATCCAGTTTTCAGGACTGACAATTGTAGTAGATCTGTTGGAACTTATCTTGGTTTGAAAGACAAGTGTCTACTAAGGAAGGCAGGAGCCTCTCTTAGAATGGAAAATGTAAACCCCCTCCCTCCGAATTATTATAATTTTGAAAATTTGGGGCTCTCAGGCAAAGATATGAGAATAGGAATAACAGTTCTTTACTAGTATGTATAATAAAGCTAACAAACGACAGCCACTACAGCATCAACAACAAAGAGCACCAGGAACCCAGTGACCCCTTCTCGGCCGCGGGCGCTTTCCCCGTTGGTGCAGTTCCGCTCACAGCCGGCAGGGGCGCTGGTGGCTCCCGGCGGGCAGGGCGGGTGCGGTGATTCCCCCGCGGCTGCAGGGGGCGCTGTGGCGCGGGCTCGGGGAGCAGCGGGAATGGCGGCTGGGCCCAGATGGGAAGGGATGGAGGAGAGGCTTTGCTTCACACAGCTCTGAGGCAGCCGATCCCGGTGCCTCGGCAGGACTCTCGGAGGCAGCAAGCTGGGCCAGCAAGATGTCTCAGCAGGCAGGCAGGAGTTGCAAGGCTACAGTGCAGCTAAAGCTTGGAGCAGTGCAGAAGTAGCGGGAGTGGGACAGTGGCGTCCTGGCTCTGAGCAGGGCAGGGAGAGGTGGGCTCAGGATCCCGGGTACCCGAGCAGATGGTGATAAGTCCTTCTTTTAGTGAGGTGGGTGTTAATAAGGTCCCAGTTCATTGGCTGCTCTCACAAGCAGAGGCTCACCCCATGGCAGCAGAAGCAGCTCTGGGTTGGGCTCCGGCAGCAGCAGCAGATTCCCTTCCCCAAGCAGCAGCTCTGACTGTTCTCCACCAAAGCCAAGAGAGAGCCAGCAGCTGCCCCAGCCCGTCCTTTACCTGCCTAATTTTCATGATATTTCTGCCCCTTGGAGATAAACTCCTGGATAAGAGAAGTGCAACCAGATGCCCTCCTCCCCTGAGCTTGATCAGCTCTTTTATTTTCTTAAATATCCGGTTGTTAATGTTTCCTAGCAATCTATGGGGAAAAATTCTATAAGTAAAAAGGAGCAAAATGAAAAAAAACCTAACACCCAACAGGACTCCATGAAATTCAGGAGACTTGTATCAGTATAATCTACCCTTCAAAAAGCACAGGTTTTCTAGCTAACTGTGTGGGTTAGCAAAACCAGATCTGTGTAAAAAAATTGTACCATGTTAGAGCCTTTTCCTGCTTGTTGGGAAGAATAAACTGTTCCAGTATGAAGCCCATTTTAGAACTGTGATAGATATCAAAGCACTGTAATGCTGTGGATTAAAACATCCCACTCCTTTCTTTACAGAATTAAATAAGTAAAACTTGTGAATTTGAATGAGCTCTGTGTTACAGTAATCTAGACCTGAGAGAGTTTCAAGTTAAATTTATATTTCCTTAGTTTAGCTGAAGCCCAAGTGCCCAGCTTACCCTCTCTGGCCTCTGGTAGATCCATCCTCTGTACTGCCACTTTTCAAAGGCCTGCAGAGATATACAGCTTTCTCCTTTGACTAGACAAAAGAGTGGCATGTAGGCAGTCCAAATGTGATGGTTTTGATTGCATTTGCAGCAGGACTTTTGGCAGCAGAACTTTATTTTTCTGCTCTGAAAGGCAGCATAGAATATGTATAAAGGTACAGACATGTATCTACATAGATACATCTAACTTTTTTTTTACTTTTCCAGATTGCAATTTTTTCCAAATTGTGGCTGCAAAAGATGTGGCATCACAGATTGTCACCATGTCATCATTTTTGAAAACCTTTTGTTCATTCTGTTTTGTACACAAACACACCTTAAAGGCTTTTAAGCTCTGATGAGTAAATTGAGCAAAGTCCACATAGTTTGACTTAAAATCTTCTCTGTGAACAGAGAGAGATTCATACAGTTCCTGCACAATGTGGCATTATTTTATTTTAATACTGGAAAACAAACCATTTTCATGTGAGAGGTTGAGCAATCAAATTTTGAGTTGTTCAGGGTTTTTTTGGTTTTGCTGGGTTTTGTTGTTGTTTTTTGTTTTGTTTTTTGGTAGGGTTTTTTTTGTGTGTGTGTGTGAAACTATTTGACTTTATTTTTATGATGAACATCTGGATAATTTTCAATAAAGGAAGTAAAAATAGCATTAGCTACATCCAGCCACAAAATAATTTCAGGTGAAATCACTGAAATCAGCAAGGTTCTGTTAATTTTTGACAGCAGGGGTGAGCAGCCGGTGCCTGAGCAGGCAGCAGTGTGGATGCCCAGCAGAGCTCTCATCCCACGGGGAGCAGCCTGGTCCTCTCTGGGGGCCTGGGCTGTGGGGCCACCTTCCCCAGAGCATCCTCCAGCAGCCACAAAATGAGCCCCTGGTGATGAGCCAGAGCTGTGACCTGTCTTTGACTGTCATCCAGGCGGGTGAGATAATTACACTGACAGCCACATTATCAAGGCATATCTGAGCT
This sequence comes from Pycnonotus jocosus, assembly GCA_013400435.1. Lineage (NCBI taxonomy): Eukaryota > Metazoa > Chordata > Aves > Passeriformes > Pycnonotidae > Pycnonotus > Pycnonotus jocosus. Next base: position 103,646 of record VWYP01029061.1, read on the forward strand.
TATACCTTAATTACAAAACTTTGCATTGTTTTTGCATTCTTGCCTCAGGCTTGTGGAAATCAGGACTATATCACAAGCAGGTTTTTTTCTGGTTAGAGCTGTGTCCTCCAGACTTTTGATGAAATGGTGAAGTTCACCACTAAACCATTTGAGTGTGCACACCTTTTCTTCATATTCCTCAGCTTTCCTTCACACTGGTTTCAGGCAGAGACTTTGAGTCTGTTCACATGAGCAAAAGCTGCTCTTGAATTTGTATTCTTCAATATTTCAAAGTGTGGGTGCTTTCACTAAGAATGTCTTCCTCCAGTTCAAGGTAATATTTAAGCAAAGATACCACACTTCAATAAAAACTGATGTTCACAAGGTTACATTTCTTATCCAGACAAACACTTACTAACTTAAAGATGGAAGCAGAGGTTCCACAGAAGAGTGTTTTCAGAGCAGGATTGGTATTATGTACAGGCAATACAGTGCCTCTTTCCAAATTCTAATGCAGGGCTAAAGTGGAGTGTTTTGATCTCATGAAGTATCTATCTTCAAAGAACCATCGCAAAACAAGACTTATTATTTCTGTCTGGAAAACAGCAAATCTAAGTTATTTCTCTAAACAAGTACAGCTCATCAGTTCACTTTCTTTCAGGTCCCAGGCCTGTGTTTTGCTCTTTTTAGTGATTATTTTTCCATTTGCCTATTCTCTCATGTATGTACTTAATCATTTGTTTTTCTAAGAAGTGGTGACAGGAAAAGAAGAACTCTCTGGTGTCTTGCCCACACACAAATTTCTAGAGTGGAATTAAGTTTAAGATTACAGCTCCTAAATGACCTTTTAGTGAATTAATTAAGTTTCAGTTATTTTTTACTGGTATCAAAAATACTTGGGCATAACTTTTTACTGTTTTTCAGATTGGTTACATCAAACTTAATGAAAGGGGAAAGCTAGAAATCTCTCCAAAAGTGAACAGAGGTCCAAACAGCTACAAAAATAAATGCCTGCCGGGACCAGACAGTGCTGCATTATTTTGCAAAGACACCACACAATTAATGGTGTCTGCCAGTAGCTTGTTCAGCATAAGAAATACATTGGTTAGTTAAAACCTTCCCCATCCCAAACTAGGAAGAAATAGCCTAAAACTCAAAGGAGGGTGACCAGAGGAGGTGCATCTGAAGCAGTGGCCAGCCCTTCCTAGGTGGCCAGGGTGGGAGGAGAGGGAGGGACGGGTCCCAGCTGCACAGGGCTGTAGGAATCCGGGGTGAAGAGGTTAATGACCTGACATTGCTGCCATGCTACTCCTTTGTGCCGGGCCTCTGCAGAGCCCTGGATGGGAAGCATCTTTCTTACAAACTGCTCCCTTGCCTCTTCCAAAACCTCAACCTAATCCCAGCAGCTTTTGTATGAAATGAGCACTTTCTGTGCTAGTTAAGCCGTGTGGTTTCTGTTTCCAGTCAATGTTCATTCAAGAGGTTTGTTTTTTGTGGGAAAGAAAAAAACATAGGAAAAGTTCTGGAAAAAAGGAGCGACACTATTGTTGATCCAAATATTAAGTTAATTTCATTCTCTCTGTAATTTCTCCTGGAGTTCATGACATCTCAGTTATGATAAATAAAGCTTCTTGGTTGCTGGGTCCAATCTTTATTTCTGCAGTTACATTGCTAGAATTAAGGCATTAAACTTGCTAGCACATTGCTAGAATTAAGGCAATAAACTTAAGACATTCTTTAAGCTGTTTATCAAGGAGGGTTGCTTTCTTGGAGATTTTGTGTAGAAAAGCATTCAGGCCACCTCAGATTCATTGTTTGATTCAAAACTGACACTGCAGAATTTCACATGTTTTGAAAAAGGCTGCAGTACCAGACATAGAGTTTCATTTTTAAGATTAGATTTTAATAATGAGACACCTTTCTTTTATAATAGGATTATTTTACAGATGAAAATAGAGTACTGAAAAAGGACCCTCAACAGGATTACCATCTGGAATATGCCATGGAAAACAGTACACATACAATACTGGCTTTTAGCAGAGAGCTGCACACTTGTGACACAAATGACAAAAGCATTACGGTAAGAGTCTCCAACTATATATAGACAGATGAAATGATTAATACAGGATAAATGTATATGTGGTTATTAAGCTGGTAATTAAAATCTCTTTTTAGTAAAAGGACAGAATTAGAGAAATTCACTTTCCAAAATATCTGTTTGCTCAAATTACCCAGGTAAAATATTTGTGCTAGTTTTATTAAAATATTATGTTTAAATTTCAACTTTCTTTGTTCTTCTGCTTTAATACATTATGTTCTGTAATTTCTCACAAGTGTACACAGGACTGAAATAGATACCTCTGGGCTATCAAGTACTATATGCCATTGTTATAACCATTCAAGAGAGGCCAAATTGAGAAATACTTTTGAGATTCTGCAATAACTTGTAATCGATCTTACAAACAGATTTTTAAAAAAATTTGGACAAGATATATTTAAAGGATCTGTTTGTTTTATTTCTTTATTCAAAACTAAAAGTGAAAAAAAATTATGGTAAAACTTTTCCATGGCCAAATAATTTTCATGGTAAATTCTTCTGTTGCCCTAGGGATTGCTGTGCTATTTCCTAAGCGTAATTTTAAATTACATGAAGCCAATGACTTCGGTATTGGAAATGACAGAGAGGTTAGAGAGATTTGCAAGGCTTTCTATGCTTTGGCTTGTTTACTACTTCTTTTGGAAGCATTACTACAGGAGTAAAACCCTATATTTCATTATCTGTGTTTTTACAATATATGCAATTATAGCAACGTGAGAGGCTGAAAATGCAGGAAGCAAACCCCACCTGTATAAACCAACAGTTTTCCAGGCAGTCAGTGGCTCTCTGGTTTGCACACCTGCTCCAAATTCTCAGTATAATTTAGCATTTTGAGACACTTCAGGATTTATTATAGCACTTTGTCTCAAGGGTCATTATTATAGTCTGAGAACCTGAGGTTTACAGAGAACTGATCCGTGCAGTGGCTGAAGATTGATTTTTAAGATGTAAATCTGTTCTGCAGTTGAATGTTATTTTTCCATGGTATCTAAGGACAACAATTCACTGAAGGTATTTACATCTTCACAGACCTGAGCCTGGAAAATGTTTGGGGGAGAAACATTCTCATTGTTGATCAAATAAGTAACATCTCTAGAAAAATGTTTGTAGCGTATTTACTTGGTTACTTCTTTATGAGTCTGTTCTGCCATTTGAAGATATGATTTCAGTTCACAACATTAGGGAAGGAATCTATCAGAGAACAATTTAATTTCTGTGTATTTCCAGTTAACCCATTGAGTATAAAACATTTATTATTTCAAAGGCCAGGTTGTGTAGGTAGATGACTCCTCCTCTGGAATACATTGCCATTGCTTAAATGCACCCATGTCACAGCAATTATAGGAATTATAGGAACTGTGTAAGAAAGATGTTGCTCCTATCCTTTGTGGACATTTTTCTTTGTTTTTTCAGGAGAGCACAGTGAGGGTAATATGGGCCTACCACCACAAAGATATGGCAGAAGCAGGTAAAAATTACCATGGATCTAATCGTGGTACCAAGAGTCTGCGTTTGCTGAACCCTGAGCGAGAGGAAGTCTCATCTGCCTCCTTGCCATACTTTGACTTGACAAACAAAGACGTAAGTTACACCGTGTTGTGGGGTTCTGTGGAGATGGGAATAAGATGGTAGCCAAAGCCTTGGACTTCCACAGCAGGTAGTGTGACTTTTATGTGTAGATTAAATACAAAGAGCAAATTCTTCCCTATGAGGTTGATGAGGTAACACGCTGCCCAGAGAAGCTGTGGATGCCTCATCCCTGGAAGTTTTCAAGGGACTGGGCTTTGAGCAGCCTGGTCTAGTGGAAGATGTCCCTGCCCAAAGCAAGGGGATTGAAACTGGGTGCTCTCTAAGGTCCCTTCCAAACCAAACCATTCTGTGATTCTATGATAATACCGTGTTCTTGCCCTTTTTATTAAGACAGGTGCCTGTACCAGACAAGGACACAACATATTGGTGCCAAATGTTTAAGATTCCTGTACAGCATGAAAAGCATCATGTGACAAAGGTGAGTGATTCAGACTCAGAAAATTTAGAGGAATTTAGATAATAATTACACTTCAAATCAGTTCTTGCACTTTTGAAGTTTTTTCACTGCTAACTGGAAGGAAAACAAGACCTCTTGTCTGTATCCACAAATATGGATCAGGTGTTTGTGTATGTGTGCCCAGAACCTGGCTCAGGTGTGCCCTTGACAACTGGCATGCACAGTGACAGACCCTCTTTCTTGCAGTTCTTTTCTCCTTCATTCTTCTCTCCCTTAAAAACATGAGGTTGAAAATGATTTCTGTCTGTAAATATTTCTGGCAAGAACTAAGTAAAATTGTCTAAAAGCATGTGACATCAAGTTTCTGCTTTTATATAGGAATTTAATGAATTTCTTTTAACAGATAGTAATTTTAAATTAAAAAATAATTAAATGGTGATGTTTGTTCAAAAAAAGGGCCAGCTTCTTATTTGATTCCAGTCAGCTTTTTTGTTATGACCGATGTGGAGCCAGGTTACATCACATAAGAACAGACACCAGTATTTTCATCAGTTTAAAGCCTAAATATTATTTTAAAAAAAGAGATGAACATTGTAGTTTATTTTTAAAATAATGAAAGTGTATGAATAAACATTCACACAATGCTCAGCAGGATCCTAGGTGATTTGAAACCCCACATGCATAAACATATTTTCCTATAACACATTTTATAACTTTTCTTTCTGATTTAAATTAAAAGCTTAAGAGTGCTGAGGGAAAGATGGTTTTCACATTTCTCCCAAAAAGCAATATACTGGAGACCTTATAAAACAACAAATTCTTATTTTTCAAATGTGCTTAAGATAGAACAGTGAGATGGTTCTGGCCCTCATTTTTATCTTTCTTTGAACCCACAAAAGCATTAAGTGTAGAATGCTATTTCTTCTTTTTTGTTACAATTGTCAGTCATGTTTCTTCAGTGCATTCAGTATGACTGAAATTTTAAATTAATTCAGAGAACTTTAAGGTGTGATCTTAATGTCTGTATGATAAATACCTATAATTACTCTGAAATATTGTGTTTTTCTGCACTTTATTAGAATGAACAATTGCAAGGCCCAAATTTCTGCCTTTTTGATCTTTAATCACGTTTGAAACTTGTGACAGCTACTTTCACTGTATGAAATGGAGAATTTGCTTGTGTTACAATACTTGTGTCAAGATCTCTAGTTTTCTGCTTTCAAGTAAGAGACCTTCAGAATGGTAATATCAGAATCAAGCTTTCTGTGTTAAATTTGGTGGAAGTTGTAGATACTTGCTGCTCTGCTAAAAAGTTCCCTAGAAGTATTCGTTATTTATAATTTCTGAATTTATTTTCTAAATGCTTTGCATGACTGCACATACTGTTGCTAAGTCTTTGAAAAATAGTGTTTGGTTGAAGCTTAAATAAGATTTCAACTCAGAAATACACTGGCTGATTTTTCAGAATAACTTTATATTCTTTATTTTTACAATAACATATAAAGAATATTAAAGTTTTTGAAATGGTATTTCCAAATCAGCATATTTTTTATAAAGTTAAAAATTAGAGTAGAATCCTCAGTGATTTTCCATCTTCAGAAAAGCAAGAAAACTTCATATTGTTGCTTAAAATTTTTTAGACTGAGAAAAGTGAATACAGAAAGAGAGTAGATTTAAGTAGGAACCCTTCCTTAGCCTTTCTTTTCAGGGGCACAACTTATATTTTCCTATAAGTGATGGTTTTGGATTCCACGTAGAGGGTTGTTGTGCAATTGTATCTATGTGCTCTTGCAAACTGATTAAACATTTCCTAAAGCCTACTGATCCACAAAGGATGGGGCTTATGGCTACTGGGGAAGATATTAGCTGTGCAAACAGAGCTTGAGTTTCACAAAGGGGAGGGTGGATGAACTCTTTGGCCTGATCAAACTGTCTGGGTTAGTTAAATACTTACATAGATGTTGATTCTGGATTCCTTCTGTAGCACAGTTTTCACACAAACCTACACATGTAATTTTTACAGACAGAAAAAACAGTGTAGATATGGTACAAATTTGTCTGTGGAATAGTTTATTCTACATCAGCAGTGTACATGTGAGCTGGCTTTGGCCATTTCTGTGCTCCTGTGTGATTTTTTGGCGCACTGAACTGCTCAGTTTGGCACTTGCTGGACAACGTGTGCCATCAGCAGTGTGTGCTTAGCTGTGCTGATGTGTAAATCTGCTGGTGATCTGGGGTCTCAAGTAGGTGCAACAGCCACAATTGCAAATTTTTTCCTACATTCCACTGTTCTCTGTCATTTCTTCTTGAAAATTGTTCTGAGCACTTTCTAATAAAGTAATTTTTAAATATCAGTTTCATCAAGAAAACATCATGTTTTAATGAAGGAAAGAAAAAAAAACCCAGACCTGTCATTAAAGATAGATGTCAAGACTTTTAATTGTCTCTGGCTAACAAATACCAGATTCTGAGTTCAGATTCTGAATTTAAAAGAATTTTTAAATGCCTAACGAAGATGCGTTATTTAAGAAATACTATGCTTTAAGCCAGAATATAGTTAAGGTATTTGCAAATATGTTTTGTAAATACAATCTAATGGTGAGACAGCTTGCTAACTGATAATACTTAGGTAAAGAGAAAGAAAATACCTAAGGTCTTACTTAATTTATCTTTGATTAATATTGAGATCTCTTGCTCTACTTATTTCTTCATTTTGTGCAAAGAAAAGAAACTAAAACACTACTGCAGGTGAACCCTGACATTCATGTTGCTTTCTGGAAATCACAGGTAAGGGGAAATGGCATATTTTCGTTGGTCAAAATGCTTTACATAATATGTAAATTGTGCAAGAGATAAGATTGTAATCTTCTGTTCATCTCATGGTAGAATAAGGACATGGATAAGTAATTTCTTCTTATGCTGCATTTACCAATGGAGAACAGATCTCTGCAATAAAGGGGCCAGCCAGGTTTAGAACTTCTCTGTTAAATCTTCTTTTGTTTCACATTTCTTGCAATATTCTCCTCAGGGAAGAGATTGTGTCTTCCTACATGTCCCTGCAATGCCTTCTGTTTCTAATGCTTCTGGGAACTTTCTGGGGAGACAACTCATAATAACATGCCTGCTAAGAAATAAAACACAAGAGGACACTTTCTCAATAGCTGGGCATAATAGTGACAATAGTTATCCCGAGAACAACCAAAACCGGGCACTGAGCTGGTTTTGTGACTCTAATGGTTTACGTCACTCCTCAGCTTTAAACTGCCTACCTGGCTGAATGGTGGCTCCTTGAAAATTTATTAAACTTCTACAGGATTTCCCCCCAGGGCTTTTTCTATTAACAGAACCAATTATAAGTGTAATAGGTAAATTTTGAAAATAATAGAGGCACAGAACAGATGAAAGGGATTGCTTGGAGGAAATAGGCATTCAGGCATTCAAATCAGATATTTGCAGGATGGCCCTGCAGTGGTCCCAGAGCGGTGGACTTTGGCTGCTCTTCACATGGGAGAGCACACGGCTGCCTGTCTGCAAACCTCTCCTGCAGCCACGTGTGCATTGGCCTGTTCTGCTGCTCTGAGCTCCAGGCAGTGGTGTGTGCCTCAGGCTCACTGCCCAAGGGATTTTCACTTTTCTCACATGCAGAAGTTAGCCGGGAGCTTTCGCAGAAGTAAGTTTCGTAGGAAAAAGCATTCTGCTTCTTAGCCCAGGCTTTCTGGCGATGAGTTTAAGACTACGTCTTGTTGGGATTATTGGCAGTTCTCTGTAAATGTAATTATTCTGGCTGGTCCTGAATGTGCCTTTTAATCACATTCCTAAAGAAAAGCCTCTGCTTTCACCAACTGCACCTCAGGAAGAAACTCATCTCCAGCAGGACCTCTCAGAAGGAGGGAGAGCGGAATCCAGTGTAGAGCAGACACACTGGCAGATCCACACACCTACCTCTGCATGAAAATGTTTGTCTCCCTGCTAAAGCCATGCTGAGTGCAGGCCCCTGGGTGTGGAGAGCCAACATATGCAGAGATACCACTGCACCAGGGCTGGGAGCAGGGCTGACAGAGACAGAGTGATCATCCCAGGCACCACACCCTGAAAATGGGTCTCTGCAGCACCCTCGCTCTTGTAAGTTACCTGGTTTGTCTATTTCTTTTTTCTCATTCAATTTAAAAAAAAAAAAAAAAAAAAGTTATTCAGTGGCAGCAGACTGGATCTTTTGAAATCTTATAATTTTTGTACTGGTGAGGTATCTGATTTTCATGATTCTCACTGTGTGTGAATATGTATGGGCTGACACACTCTGTTTAGACAAGTTTAAGACTATTTGCTGATAGTTTTTTTCTGCCTATTTGCTGAATTTATTTTTTCCTCGCTGTAAGCAGGCATCATGAAGATGTTTACTAGCAGCAAGAAAGTGAAAATTTGTTTCACATTCATGAGAAATACTTCCCAGTGTTTCAGTAAACACAGCTTTTGCTTTATATTCAAAGCTTGTTCTTAACTGCTTTTTCTACTTCTGGTTCTACAGATGCAGCTCTTTTTTATTACTATCTTTAGGTTTCCATACTTCATGTCTTCTGTCACTTCAATTTAACTGTATTGCTTTTTCAATTAACTGCATCTGCTAAGGATTCACTACTCTGGCTTCACATTTACATCAGGTCTTCCATGTGACAGACTGTTTTTTCTGCTGCAATTAAAAGACCTTAAGACACAGTGTTTCCTCTACTGTCTCTAGATTTTCTGTGAATCCTCTAGACCTGTGGGCTCTCTCTCCACCTGACAAATTGCTTAATGCTGTGTGTAAACTGCAAATTTATAGTATATACTGGTGAAAGACTGGTATGTATATCCTCCATGCCAGACGTGCCATAATCTATTTGTGTGAAGCTTTTCAGCATAGCATGCCTCTGCTAGTTCCAACATTGTAAATTTTCCCCCTATATTTTCTTAATTTCTTTTAGAAACACTGTGTTTTCCTCAGGAAAAGTAGTTCCCCAGGCTTCATTAGTAATAATCCCCTAGTCAAAAACATGTCAAATATTGACTTTCACTCCAAGAGTAGGAAAAACATTCTATGTAAAATAAGCCTCAAAATTGGGTAGTATGGTCACTTAGCTGTATTTGCATGTAATTTCTCCAAGAATAACTCATTTTACTATAGTTCTAAACTTTATAGGTTCTTTCAAAACTAGTATAGTCAGAGAAAATACCAGCAGAAATGCTGTGATGTGGCTGTGCCCAAGAGCATAAAATATTTCTGATTCTGGAAGAGAACTTTTAAAATAGGACATGCAGTTTTAGAGGGCATTTGGCATTGGAAAGGAGGATAGTAGTTGTATTTTGTAAGCTTTGAGATGTTTAGGTTCTTGTATAAAGCAGTCCTTCCACGTGCATTATTTGAACCTGCTTATGAGAATGGTGTGAGCAGGTTTAGCTCTGCTGAAATGGGGAAGAAGCCCCACACTGGGGATTATGCTGTGTGGTCAAAATTCAGCATCTCTTCAATATAGCTGATGAACACTCAGGCAGCATATTAAAGACAGTAAATTTTCAGCCATAGACATGAGCTTCCTCTCATCTAACTTGACGCATCTATAGGTCTGAACCAGCTGCTTAATTGACCTTACAGTGACAAGACTAGCTGTTTGTATCATCCTAGAGGATTTGTCAGAAATGTATGAGTTCAAGCATCCCACATATGATTCAATCTCTCTCTCCACTGATGGATGAGAGGACCCAGACCACCAGCCTGTATTAGATAAGTAACTCCTAGATGAATGAATCAGGGGGGACATATCCCAACCAAAAAGGTCAGGGGAGAGAACAGACTGTGATAAAAGCAAAAATTGCAAAATAATACTTCTTAAAAAAAATTGCCTGTGGGAAAAATGAACTTTTCTCAACCACAGCCCTGTGTAATTTATTTGGCACTAAGCTTACAATGTGACTAGTGAAACAGGCTAATCATATAACCAGAAAAAAATTATTTAGCATTAGCTGAGAAGTGTTATATTAGGCACATTTTTATATCAGCACTAAAGTTTTCCATTGCTGATCTCCTTAGAAGAGGGAGCCTCTTTTCAATTAAAGAAAGGCTTGTATTAGAACACACCAGCAGCTGCCAGTTAAATCTTCATGTTCTGTTTCGAGGCAAACTGATAAGGAAGTAAAAACTCCAAAAAACGTGTTGCCAAGGGTAACTCTGCTTTTTGACAGTGGAATGCTTTAGTAATACCAAAGACCCCAGTGTGAAAATACAAAGGGACTCCAGTTTAAGAGACTGATTGATTGGAAGCCAGAAGGGCAGCTTGTAGCCTGCAGTACCTAAATGAGGGCACTGATTTTTAACTTGAGTGATACCAGACAGTAACTGCTTGTTACTCTCTGGCCTGAACTTTTACATTCTGCTAAATGTGATAACTCTAGCAAATTGCATCATGCAGCCTGACATAAACAAATGTTCTATATTTTCCCATGCATTCCCCTACAAAGCAATTTCAGCCCCAGTAAATTAGATTGGCAACCAAACAATCATCTTACGCTGCAGAGCTTGTAAGCTATCTGCCCTTTGATCTGCAGGGCTGGCTCTTTGGTGCAAGCCTGAATTGGCCCATTAGGCTTTGCAGTGCTAAAGATTCATGTAGCTGAACAGGCTGAAAATTAAAGGTTTCCCAAGCACTGTCTGAGGAAATAACAGAAATACATTATTGTCTCATACTCTGCTAAATTATTTCATATGCAAAATTGTTTGAGTTATTATTCCATTCTGTGATCCCAGATTAAATTATATATGACCACAGATTTTACTGTCCTACCAAACTTTATATTTCTTACATATTTTTATTTTGCAGTATTCTTTCAATTCACTTGTGTATCTTAACTGTAAGAATTCTTAAATTATGCTGTTATGCATTTTTTATTCCATACTTGGCATGCAAAAATAACCTACTTCATTTCTGTCATCAGCGAAGTTGAATGTCTAGTTAATTTAATCCATTTTCTTTGATTTTTTGCTTACTAAATAAAAACAACATCCATCCATTATGGCAATGTATTGACCATGCCATCAGGTGTTAGGAAAATATGTGTGCTCTGTGATTTTTTGGTGTAATAAAAGTCATATGATAGCGGCCTTAATTTAAAATGTGACCAAAAGTAAGTATGGAAAAGGGGAAAGTATAATTTTTGTGAAGATCTCTGAATTTTACCTCCCAATTCTGAGAGGATATGTGGGGTGATCTTCAGGAGACCCTTTCTGCTGATTAACCCCATTTTGTCTTGTGCCATGTCTTTTCTTCCTCATCCTTAGCTTTATACATGATTTTCAAGTAAACCTATGACTAGGTATTGCACTGAAAAGATAAAATCCACAGCCAAACATCCATCACTTCTTATCACAGCAGGCAACAAAACACTTCAGAGCAGCATTGAGCCTTAGATGAGCAGTTACAAAGCATCTTTTTTTCCAATACCACAACAGCAGGCTAGTGGGTAGTAAAATCTCTCTTGATGGGGATGGATCACAGAACAAACCCAGCTTGGTCCTACTAGCATCTTGGCATTGTTTCTGAGGATCAACCTTCTAGTTCAGACAAATCACATTGTAGCAGCATCTTAAACAAATTTTCAATAAGGCAAATTAAAGTGCTCCAATGGTATGTATTTAAATGGAGCAGAATTTTCTATTCCAATCTAATAAGTATTTCTCTTCAGTATCAATCATTTAATCTGCAACCCCAGCTACTGGTGGTAGTTTTCCGAAAATGATATTATGACTCTCTCCATCTTTGTTTTCACTTGCAAGGTAGTCAAAGCTATGAACAGAGCATAGATTCATAAACTCCACATTAGCAACAGTGGAAAAGTAGACAGACAATGGTCAGAAAAGGCCTCTCTACTATGTCCACACATAGCAGACTGTATTGGGTTTGCATGGCTATGTTTTGGTGGCAGGGGAGCTACAGGGGTGGCTTCTGTGAGAAGCTGCCAGAAGCTTCTCCATGTCCAGCAGAGCCAATCCCAGGTGGCTCCAGGATGGATGTGTCACCAGCCAGGGCTGGGCAAACCAGAAATGGTGGGAATGCCCCTGGGATAACAGATTTAAGAAGAAGAAGAAAAAAAAGAGTTATTGTGAGATGTAATTGTGGCCAGTGAATAGCAGAGAGAGAACATGCAAGAGGAACAACTATTCAGACCCCAAGGTCAGTGCAGAAGGAGGGGCAGGAGCTGCTCCAGGTACTGGAGCTGAGATTCTCCTGCAGTCCCTGGTGTAGAGCATGGTGAGGCAGCTGTGCCCTTGCAGCCCATGAGGATCACAGGAATGCAGAGATCCACCTGCAGCCCATGGAGGAGCCCACGCTGGAGCAGGTATCCACCTGAGAGGAGGCTGTGAACCTGTGGGAAATGTGCTGGACCAGGGCCTTGGCAAGGGCCTGCAGATCCGTGGAGAGAGGAGTTCATTCTGGAGCAGGTTTCCTGGTAGAACTTGTCACCCTGTGGAGAACCCATGTTGGAGGAGACTGTGCCTGAAGGACTGCACCCTGTGGAAGAGTGACCCACATTGGAGCAGTTTGTGGAGAGCATTGCCCATGGGATAGACTCATATTGGAGAAGCTCATGGAGGACTGTCACAGATGACAGGGACCCCACCCTGGAGCAGGAGAAAGACTCCTCTCCCTGACCAGTGAGAGGAACAAGGTGTAATGAACTGACCATAACCCCCTTTCCCCACCTCTCTGCTCTGCTGTGTCCTTTCCATTACTGTGTCTTAAGTTGCTGTGACTAAAACTGTGTCTTTTGTTTTATGAAGTGCCAATCACAGTTTTGGTTTCTAGATAATTGCTATGGTATAATTTTAATGCAGAACCATGTAATCTGAAAATAGCCCTTGTGTGACTTCCTGCCTGCATTGATGGGTGATGAAGTCCTGCAAAAGGGTATACCAGGATCTGACTCTGGGTAAGAAAATGTGGAAATCATATTAATGTGATCATTACTTAGCTGCATTTATTTTGTAAGCCCTCTCATGTTTGTATATTAACCCTGTGAATATAAATTTTTAGAGAGTTATGAGCAATAGTACCTAAGAGTTGTTCTGGAGATTGCCATGTTAAAATCATGAGCCTTGTGCTTATTTTGTCCCCTGCTTTCCCTTCAAACTGAAGGTGCCAGGGTGTGCAGGTCGGTGGCTCCTCTAGGAGCTCAGTATCTGAATGCCTAAGGTCCTTCTCACATATGGTCCCTTTTGATAGCCCCTTGCAGAAGTCAGCAAGTCATTTTCGGAAAACGTGTTTAGTGGTAGTGTTCTTCTTTATGTGCAAAGCAAGAAAGGGACACACTATCAACCTCATGTGTTCTGTCTTCAGGCAAAGTTGTGTGCTCACTCCCAAGCAGGAGGAGAAAAAGTGTAGTGTTATTTAGCTGCATGATCAAGGGGATTGTTTTGTAGTTCTGCAATAGAATTTAAACTTCTTCCATTGTGGTCTCAAAGAAATAGACATTGCTGTGCAAGAGTGGTGATTCCGTGAACAAATGGGAGTACCTTCACTGACTTTTATTATTTATACTATTCAAGTATTAAATTAACACTCCTCTTGAATAAACATAAAGTCTTTATTGGCTACCCATTTTGGCCTTAGGCCTGAAACATATTTGGTTACATATTACTTTATTATGATATTGTTTAAGTAATGATGTTCATGATTAATTGCCAATTAATTCTGCTTGAAGTGTGTCAGCTGTGCTGAGAGACTGTGGCCATCTGAAGACCACAACCACTAACAGTGGCTCTGCTGCTTAGGAGAACAAAGAGTGTACTGCCTGGGTGCATAACCAAATGAAACATGTTTTTGCTTGACCTGAGCTTTTTATGAGATTTCTCCTCAGGGTTATACTTTTTAACTATTACTGAGTGCATTATCTTAAATCTTTAGGCATATGTCAGGCAGAAACAACGTTTTATTGGTATTTCTTTGAGGTATCTTTCCTTTGGATTTAGTCTAAATTACTGTAGTCTTTAAGTCTGAAACTCCTTATGAGTGGCGAAGTTCCAGGTAATTAATTAGGATAAGAACTTAAGAATGGGCTTGATGGCAAAGAGAACAAGAAGTCCTAAACCCATCTCTAACTCTCATTTTTAAATGTTTGGTCTTTTTGTTCATTATGTTTTTTGATTTCTCTTTCTTAGTTAAAATATTTAAGCTTTTCAGTGGAGTGACCTGCAGAAATTCTGGACGTACAGTGTAGTTATTAGTAGCACTATATGGGGATAGAATGATTTATGTAAGTTTAGATATATAGCCTTCTCTCCAAACTAAAAGCACAGCAACAGTTAAATTTTACCTGAAAATACATATTCTTTTCCAATAAAAATTCTAAACCTGCAAACAGAGGTATGGTAATTACTTCTTAATGCTGTGCACTAATAAAACCTAAATAAGAGCCTTTGTTGAACAACACAGTCACAGAATAAACAAATCCCTTTTTTTACACCAAGAACAGGAAATATCTGTACTTTGAATAAGATTTTTCCATTCACCTTATGGTAAGGACCTTTCCTCCTCAGTGACGTTAGAATTCTTGTTCTGCATTTAAAAGAATACTCAAAACCGGTTAAGCCCAAATGCCAACAATAAAGCTTCAATCAATCAATCAATCAATCAGCATTGTTACCTGTCAGTCAGATAACACTGTTATTTCAAATTAAAATTATGTCTGGTATTTGAATCTCACTTCGGGAAAAAAAAAACCCAAAAAACCAACTCTGCACACATATTAAGTACAAATCACACAAATTTCAATGCCTTAAATTGCGTGGAAGTTTCAGTCTGGAAAATTTCCATCCTCCAAGGAAAACTTACCTAATCATATTTTGAGATTAAGGTTGGGGATAGTTTCTGTTGCCTAGGCCTTTTTATTGTCTACATCTCTTTTTTATTTAAATAAAAAAAACAAGAGCTGTCACTAAATGTTCAGGTTATATTTTTCTCCAGCTGGAAGATATGAAAAATGTGTGTGAGAATAATTTGGATTAACATTTTTACCTTTGAAGGACAATTCAAGTTAAACAGTAATGCTCCCTGTTGTACCTCAGATGTAATCATCCCTGATGACCATGAGAGAACCAGAAGCAGTGAAGAAGGAATTCCTGCAATTAACTCACCAAATATACACCTTTCTAGGTGGCACCATATAAACTCAGAAACACTTGGAATAGAGAATGATTTAAAGGGATTTGTTAGAGTTGATGACTGAATTTAGGATCTGTGCAATTTGGATTGTACAGTGAGGAACACAGGAATGAGCACTAAGCTGTGTACATGCGACTGATCTCAGGAAAGGTTACAGCAGCTACTCCATGCTAGACTGCAGCCAGCTGAGCAGTGGAAGTGTCTCTTTCAGCTCTAACTATTCTGTGGCATTAATTTAATGCTTTCTGACAGACAGGGGAGGGTGGAGGCATGGGGCGGGTGGTCCCTGCCTGACCCCGGAATGCCTTAACTCTGGGCTGAAAGTCTGCAGAAGATTCGTGTCCTAGATGTGACACTGGTGTAGGCAGGCTCTTCTAGTAACATGAGAGAGCTGTTTGGTTGTTAGTCTCAAAATCCTGCTCCCCCCTGGAGTCATGGACTTCAACATCTACCCCAGCTTAGGGGCTTTTCCAGCTCTTGTTTTAGCTCAGCACACCTCTAGGTTTTGTGCAAGAAGCAGTGTTAGGCAGCAAATGTCTGGTGGTTTTCTTTCAGAATATTTATAGGAAAACAAAGCCGTATTACGGAGAGCTTTTTTCTGGAATACAATTTTTTTTCTGAAAAAGACCCAACTTTATAAATATTAAATAGCCAATTATTATAAATATTGTAGTATATTAATTTATAATACATTAATACAAATATGAATATTGATATATTAATATAAATAATAAATAGCCACATATAAATAGCCAAATATTTTAAGTATTTGCTTTTCTGAAGAAAAATCTAAAACCCTAAAAGTGATGTTTTAGATAAATATTTGATCATTTTGCAATTACATTTTTAAAAGACTCAGAAAAAATCTTGATGAATTCTAATAAGAAGAAATCATGTCACCCTTTGAAAAAATTTTCTAAGATAATTTTTTAATATGTGTGCTTGGTACACATTTCAAAAGAAGTACAAAGACCAAAGTAATTGGTAAGAATGTAATAGTTCTTCCTGATGAAGAGTACAGAAAGCAGAGACCCTATAACTTGGTCTTCTGTGAAATTTTCAAGTGAATTCAGCCAGCATTCAGTTTCACAGCCATCACTTTTTGCTCTGAGTTAATCAGAGACATGGCAATTTCATATACATGAATTAACCAACCATGGACTAGAAACTTTCCTAGATGCAGCACTGCTAGTATAAAAATCAGATTTTTACTCTCCATTTTGAGACTAAAGAATTACATTTTCTTCCCTATGTCACCACTGTCTACCTGCATGGGGTGTCGTGAAAGACTGTGGCCTTATTCAGAATCATTTACATGGCAATGTACTGTACCATCATGTCTTTAAAATGTAAGATTAATTTGGAACTACATGTTTGAGCCAGAAAAAAAAAAGAAAACCATTACTTTTTTGACATTTTAGTGTAGAAACATTGCTGCAAACAGATCAGAAACCTGTTATTTCCATATATAAAAATAAAGTCAGGATTTTGTTTTCTGTTATTTGGTGGGCCATATTTTCTAAAAAGGGACACTATGGTGAGATGATGGATGTATTTGAATAACTTTCATAATTTGCCCAAACAGGCATAAAGAACAAACTGTAATTATTACCATCAAATAAATCAGAGCAAATAAAAAGATAGAAAAACAGGAATAAGCAAGAAAGACTTCCAGGTTTCTGGAGATGTTTTTACCTTGTAGGAAATCTAACTTCTTTTGACACTTGAGCTGTTTGCATTTTCCTCCTATTTAATACATCACACATTAGTATCTTGATCCTGCTTATCATCAGCTTGAGATGCAAGGCACTGTCATGTTAAAATTTTGGCTTCTTTTATAAGAGAAAAAAAAAATCCAAAACATATGACAATGTTCAGATCGTGCAGTAGATAAAGTGATAATAGGAAACAGAGAAGAGAGGGAAAAAAAANTCAGCTTGAGATGCAAGGCACTGTCATGTTAAAATTTTGGCTTCTTTTATAAGAGAAAAAAAAAAATCCAAAACATATGACAATGTTCAGATCGTGCAGTAGATAAAGTGATAATAGGAAACAGAGAAGAGAGGGAAAAAAAACCCCAAAACATATGACAGTGTTCAGATTGTGCAATAGATAAAATGATAACAGGAAACAGAGAAGAGAAGAAGAAAAATTGAGATGAGTAAGCTGGTCTTGGCAGATATTTTCTTTATTCATGTGATATCAGCCTGTTGACGAAAATAGGGCTTCTGTTAAAATGAGAGGTGAACAGTACACATCATCTGGTTTAACATTATAATGACTAGATTTTTTTTTTATTTTACATTTTTTGAAAGTCAAGCATTTTCACAAGTCCTAAGAGATTCAGTACCATGAAGGGAGCGCTGTAAAACCTCTCAGCCTGCCTGATGAGTACAAACCAAGCACCATCAACATAACCATACTTTTGGTTGCAGAAGGCAGTGCCTTCACTTACATTTGAATGTGATATATTTTAAATGCCTCCTTCCTTGGGAGCCCTGATTTGAAGTGCTGGGGGTTTATAGTACATCTATTATTTTTTTCTTCTGTTAGTGGGAGTCAGGTTTATGTATTTCAGTGTGCTCTTTAAGTTTGAAAGACTTTTTGGCCAAGCTTTCAAGAAGGGTGGGGAGGAAGAAGGATAAAGCAAATGATCATGAATAATAAACCATGATCTTCCTGCAGGTTTTATGAAAAACAGGAGAGGCTATGCCTTGTTGCATGCACTTATGTTTTGCAATCCCAAACACTTAGGGCATTTTGATGTGGGGTGGATGTAGGGCTTTTGTTCTCCATGCCTCTGGCAGTTAGGAAATGTCAAGCAGAAAATGCACTTTGCCTGCAGGGGAAGAAGTCACCGAAGTGCCTGGTGAGGCAGTACCTCTGCAGGCTTATTCACAACACGGCAAAGAGATGAACTCTGACAGCTGGGTCTTCCTTGCATGTCAGCAACAGTGAAAGTTCCACAGATGAACCTCAAAGAATGAGATAAAATGGGGAAGATAGGTGGTTATATCCATATTCCTTTTTAGTCTCCTTTCAGTTTCTTACTTCTTTGGCTAACAAGAGGTTGGTAGGAAGTGGTGAGGACAGAGGAAGGAAGTGCATTTCAAAGTCACAGGTTTCTTCATAATTAATGAAAATGAAAGGTGGATTCCCATTTTCACTACAACCCATCTAAATTACTCAATTGTTGCTTATCTAATTGCTTGGCTCAAAGTGTCATTTTAGTAAGAGTCTTCGTAGTGTCCTTGTAGTAAGTGTAGTAAGAGACCAGAGCAAACAAGGCTGTGTATAAATAAGGTTCCAAATAAAAATTAGCTGTTCACTTAAATCTGCAGAGTTTAATGACTATTATGTACCATGCCTGTTTTTATCACTTTTTTTTGTATTTCTTTCCTTTCCTCTGGTGTGCCACTTCACTTACTTTCTTTTCATAAGTATCCTAAAAGTTGCACAAATTAACAAAATGGCCATGGTGACTCCTTGGGGCTGGTCCCCTATCACTGTGACTGGAGACTAGGAAAAATAGAGCTCTGAAAATTGTCTTATCATTCATTGAGGCTACAAGTACTCTGGTAAATAGGCCGCTCTGATCTAAACACTTAGTTATAGATACCTGCTTTAGCAACTAATTTTTCACCTAGGACTACTTACGTGTGCTTAGAAATGCATTAACGATTACCTGAATTTGACCCCTTATTTGAGAAACTCAGTTGATGTTCATCATTACTTGTAAGGCTGACTGGAATAAAAGATCTTGTTTATTTGAGAAAAAAAATGAGGTTTGAGAATTTCTTTTTGGCTTGGAGCAAAGTAATCTGGACAGATGTTCTTTGTGGAAAGTCAGAGACGAAGTGTGAGGCAGCCTGAATAACCAACCTGTTCTATCAGTTGAAATGACCAATAGCTGAGTAAATAGGGCAGCACTCACCTGGGATGTAGAATGGCACATTTAAACCCCTGCGCCAGTTTAACATTACAATAGAGAATGGGATTGTATTTTTTAATTTTCTTTTCTGCTGAAGTTATTCTAGTAAGTAAATACAGTTATTTATTCTTCAGATCAGAGAAGTATCTAAGGGTTCTGGTCCTCTTACTTCTCTTGTTTCATTTAGAAATAATGCTGTGAGCCTTAGAGATAGCCATTAAAATATTCCCATAGGTTTTGGAACAATGCAGGATTAATGAGATTTTCCTAGGATTTTTTTTAATAGAATTTTGACCATTCTAATATTTTCTTTCTTTCTTATTTATATGCTGTTTAAAAGGGGAAGGTGAAATTTCTCTTTAACCAAATTGTAGTAAAAACATGTGAGAAGCATAGCTTCACTGCTGCTCTTCATTATTTACTTCTGCATCTGAAGAATGTAAGTTTTCCTACAAGATGCATTGGAAAGATGTGTAAAGATTTGTTCTAGTTTCTGTTTTTCTTTTCTTCACTTAGGAAAGCCAAACAAAACTGCTTTTTGAAGTGCTGTAATTGTTTAGGTAACTGACACTAAAAACCAATGACAGGATATGAGTTTCTAATTTTGGTGATGCCCCATGGTTTTGAGGGGAAGCTGGTTTTGAAGTAGTGATTGTAAGCACAGCAGGTTCTGGGATCTTGTAGCAGCAGGCAGAACGATCACAGGTTGGGACAAAAGTCCTCTTTTTTGGGGGTAGACGTAGGGATAATATTCCCATAACCATTTCCTTGACTAACATATACAGATGTACATATACTTGACTAACATATATATGTACGCATATGTACATATACAGTATGCAGAGATTCAAAATTCTTGAGGTACATTCTGGTATTTAATGTATAAGCTGCCATGTTATGACTGTGTTTGGGCTCTGCAGCGCTTGGATAAATATGCAGATGTATGATGGAGCAGAGGGAAGAAGCAACATCAAGCTGAAATGGATTTCTGGATCTTTGTCATTCAGTCTGTTATATTGGGAAATACATTCTTATTTCATGGGAAAACTGACTCACCTTCTTCAAAAATACCTTTTACTTCTGTAGTGCAGTAATTCACAATGATGGTAATTGTGAATTATGGAATATTTCAGTCTTGCGTCCAGAATAAAACTTTTGTCCATCTGAATTAATTGGCATCCTTCCACTTCTAAGTGCAGTGAAGTGGGTTGTGCTGTTCTTGGGTGGACATGCAGATAGCAGCATCTGAGCTCCCCAAGAGCCCAATTTCAATGTATTTTGCAGATTCATGTCAGCAAGGGTGGCCTTGATGCACACAGTCTCTGGCTGCTTCCTCCTGCCCTTCTCTTTTGTAATTGATCTAGTGGTTTGAACAATAAGCAGAGAAAGAAATTGTGTTGACAATATTTTAATGATGTAATAAACTGCTCCTGCTTACACTGTTTTTGTCATCCAGTAGCACATGAATGTGCTTGCAAAATGAAATGGATGCAAATTTAGGATGCATATGTGTCCTTTTCCTGTTTAAAGTAACCTCTTTCCTAATACTGAAAGGCAATACTGCATGGCACCCTGCATCTTAAGAGCTGCATTGTCAAAACTTTACTTTTCTTGTGAAAATATTTATCTTCTTGAACTTGAAGGTAGATATGATAGAATGGGATGAAATCTTTGAAAGCGAAAGGAAGGGAAAAATTCCTTTCCTTTTAATACTGTCTTTTATATGTTGATGTTTTGCAGAATGTGATCATTCTGAAATGCAAAATAATTCTTTTCAGAAGTATTCATATTTGCCCCAGGGACATCATCTCTGACAGAGATGATTTAACATCACCCATCCAAACAGAGAGTGCAGACTTACATGGAAATTAAATAATTTTAGCCTATGCAGAAGTTCTGTGGTCTAATTAAACCGAGGGCACCACAGCACCACTGAGAGCCCTCCAGCTCATCACTGCCATAAACAGGCTGGAGCACCCAACCTCTCAAGAATGACTTAATGTTAATAAAGTCTTTACAACCGAGCAGATTAAAAAAAAAATAAAATTCTAAATTCTTGTAGATGTCAAAAAAATTTTAAAGTCCATTTTGAGCTGCTGAGGAATGTGGGGTGTACCTCTAGGCTCACCCTAGATGTACAGAATTTATGGGCAGCTGTAATTTGACATAGTACAAAAGAGGCAGAAACAGGAATGAAAACCTCGGAGTAATTTATATCTCCCCTCCTGCTGGAATGTGGCTAAACGAGATTGGGCAGGGAAAAAGAAAAGTGATAGTGCAAGACTAGGATGGGAGAAAACAAGATGCTAGCAGAGGTTTTGTCCAGATGCAGATTTTTTTTTCCTGCTCCTCATTGATGCACTTGGGCAAAATAAAAATTTTGGAAACTTTGTTCCTTGAGTTTGCAGAGTGCTGGAGTTGTATCTCAAGCTGAATACAATCTGACATTGAGTCTCCTCTTTTAAAATAAAAGTGCCATAGAACTTTTAGTCCTGTCTTGAAATAGTCACATTGAGATATCTTTTCTTTTTTTTTTTTTTTTTTCTTTCCATTTTACCATTGGTAGGTTGAGCCATTGATCCAGAAAGGCCACGAGAACCTGGTGCACCATATCCTGCTCTACCAGTGCAGCAGCAATTTGAATGACAGTGTTCTGGACTATGGGCATGAGTGCTACCACCCCAACATGCCAGACTCTTTTCTTACATGTGAGACGGTCATTTTTGCTTGGGCCATTGGAGGAGAGGTAGGATGAATGTCTGCCTGGCATGGTTCATCAATGGGGCTTTGTGAGGGAGTGTATCATCATGAAATTTCTTCCTAGTATATTAGTGATTACCTAATCTGTCTGTTTTTAAGGGTACAGGATCACATAAATGCCTCACCAGTAAGTCCTCGGCCTCCTCTTGGCCTTTCAAGTATGTAATGCAATAGTCATCCTGAGTGACAACCCAAAAGTAATGAAAACAGTAGAGAAGGAGTTGGTGCCTTAGGGGAGAAAGATAGCTTTGGAGCATGGAAATCTGTTGCTGTATCAGCTTGTCCCATCTGATGTGGAAATACAGTGCCTTCCAGCAATGACCAGTCTGCTACCTATGGATAATGTCAGAAAAAAAAGCAGTGTCTGTACATGAATTCATAAAAGACACTGAGGCACAACTCTCCAAATGAAGTTATACATGAATTTAATTAAATTTATGCCTCACCAGGACCTGGTTTCACTGTTGCTCCATTCAGGAGTATCATTCTGAAGTTTCCTTCCTGTCCAAAGAAACATGATTTCAGTCTAGGAGAGATCCTGTGTCAGTGCAGAGCCAGCATAAGGACCACTTTGCTTATGGCAGTGGGGCATATCTACAGAAAATACAGGCTGTGGTGCCATGCTGACCTCAGGCTGTGTTTGCAGCTTGTTTCATGTTAATTTAGACTTCAGTTAATGCTTTCAGCTGACATAACACAGCATGACTGCCAAAGGAATCCCAGCTCTTTACGCCCTTGATTCTCTGTGTGCCACCCAAATGATGGTTTGGGCACAGAGAGGGACTGGGGTGATGGTACTTTCTGGAACCTTCATTTGCCAGCCTGCAGTTCAAAACCATCTGCAAATGCTGCAGTGTGAGGAAGAAGGAGTTGCTGCATGGACCCATCAAAAGAAGTTTAATCCACTACAAGCATTATCCCTGGTGTAT
Source organism: Pycnonotus jocosus (assembly GCA_013400435.1). NCBI lineage: Eukaryota > Metazoa > Chordata > Aves > Passeriformes > Pycnonotidae > Pycnonotus > Pycnonotus jocosus. Next base: position 126,519 of record VWYP01029061.1, read on the forward strand.
GCTTTGTGCATTTTTGCCATCAGCTATGCTCTGACCTAGTATTTGTACTTTCAACTATCTTAATCTAAGTGAAATTAAAAATTCATATAAATAAGTTATTATTTGACAAGCCCTATGGAGGTTTTTGCAAGGATGATCCTGTTGTTAAAGATGTAGAGAGGAATCTGACAGATCTGGGTTACCTTCAGGTTTTCCCAAGTACCCATTTCACTAACTTTAGTTTACTCTTATGTAGAATGAAGGTGATGATAACTTTTACTATATACTACAATTAATTCATTAATGTCCATCAAGCATCAGGAAGTTGGAATCTCAAATTGCACATTTCAGAAAGTTAGAATGTCAAATTGAATATTAAAATATTAGCTATATACAATAAAATGGTGCAGATTAATTTCAATTAAAGTGAATTTAGTAAATTAATTCACTTAGGAGGTACTGGTATTTTGGTTTGAATTGGGAGTGAGCTTTTGAAGTAAGTCTTCAGTTTCTCCACTTAAAAAGCTTTGTTTATCATCATGAGTGGTTTGAGAACTTGCACAGCCTCTCTGGAATGAAGTTAAAATAAACATTTTCATGTTTAACCTGGCATCTTTAGCAATAAAAGGGATTCAGTGCATGGGACCTGACCAGAGCTTGTCCAGAGGAGAACCATTTGGGGACAGTGGGTCCAGCACTAGATGTTTCACCATGCAGAGCTACTTTTGCACTGTCAGCTTGCTAATGGAAATGTAGCCCTGAAGATCACCTGTATTGTTCAAATAATTTCCCTTAAAATACTGTTACTTGTGCACAAAAAGCCAGTTAATTACATGCAACCTCAGTATTCCCTGGAAATTACTGCTTTTAGAAACTGGGAACATTTAAAATGTTGATTCACGTCTTCATAAGGGTTTTATTGTCAGACTAAGTGCTTGATGATGCAATGTTTATAAGTTTAAAATGGAATTTTCCTTTTCTGCTCAAACAATAAATATAGAATAAATAATCATAAGGTCACAGGATAATGCAGGCTGGAAAGGACCTCAGGAAGTCTCTAATCCAACCTCCTACTCAAAGGAGGGTCAGAGGTGAGATTAGACTAGTTTGCTCAGAGCCTTTTCCTCTGGGAGTCATGGGACCTCCTATTTTATATTGACGTAGTTATTAAGTTTATTGAGTTAGTAATAGGTATATTTTATCACAATGCCACATTCAGAAAGCTGTAAAAGAAGTTGTATTTCTAAATTTTATCATTAATATGATCGTATCATTGCAAGAAAGAGTCAATGTACTTACAAAGAGAAATTAACTCTTAACTATGGCAAAAAATACCTTAACTCTGTATTGATTTCTGTGTATTGATTTCCAGGGCTTCACTTACCCTCCTCATGTTGGCTTATCCATTGGCACAGCAGCTGACCCTCTGTTTGTCCTTATGGAGGTGCATTATGACAATCCATCATTCACAGAAGGTTTGTAGCCTCACACGCTTTCAAACATGCCAGACAGGAAAATGTACCACACACAAGTGCTCATCCCTGCACTGCATGGCAAACAGAGCAAATTAAAAGCTGAGGGTTATTTTTTTCCGATCAATAGTTCCTGGTTCACTGTTTTTCCCACTGCCCTTGAAATTGTTTTTGTAGTATTTTTTTAGATAAACATTTATCTGAACTGCAGGCAGTTTCTGAATTATAGACTCAGGTTTCTAGACCATTCACTGGGTAAAATCAGTTTATCTTAAAATATAAGCTTTTAATTTATAATAGTGTTTTAAAATTGTTCTTTTTGAATTTAATTTATATTTGGAAGAAGTAAAAGGAAGAAACCAAGGATCCCAGGAAAATGAGGGGAACTTTGAAGATGCCTTTGGGAAAGATACTTTTTTGTTCTGAAAGAGAAGTTTATTTATCAGTTACTGTTCCTGAGAATATTGAGGTGGTTGCTATATATGAACTGAGTAAAATCCAATGCAGCATAGTATACTGGCCTTTCTTTACACCTTCATGTGTTAAAATAAAATTTGCTATGTGGGATATGGCATTCTGCCTTACTATTATTTCCCATCTTCATATTTTAAATTAATTATCTTTTTTTATTTTTAATTTAGTGTCAGACTCTGCTTTCAGTGTATGGTATACAGTAAACTTCATTTGTATCCTTGATATTGTATGCTTTTTCACAAAATGTTGCATGAAAGCCCAAGAAGTCACATGCTGAAAAACTGTGTCTGATTTGGTTGTATCCCTAAATCCATAATTTTATTTTAATTGACTGTGCTGGATGATAGTGTTGGTTTAGATGAATTAACACAAATGAAAAACTGGAAATCAGTAATGTTTTGTTTCCTATTAAGCAATAGGAACAATTTTACCCTGCTGGGACAGTCCCAAAAGACGTGGGAAAATTCAGACAGTGTAGGCAGAGCAGGGTGTATGTAATCCAGGTCATGTTTCTCCTCCTCCCTGGCAAAATACACAGTGTAAGATTCTGCCAGGAGTGAAAGAGAGTAGACCTGGGTGCACCATCTGCTTCAGGTGGGGGCAAATGAGTTCTCCTGACACAACAGAAAACCTGCCACTGGGTCACCTTCATTTGTGTATTTTGGCACCTGCATTTTCCCAGTTTGGGTCTTGTGGTGAAAGGCTGCACTGTTTGCCTCACATTGTGACCTGGGGTAATGTTTTCCTAAGTGACTCAGATTGGTAGTGACTCTTGGCTCCAATTCAGGAGGAGTGCACACATTTTTTTTAATTTAACATGGATGGGTTTCACTGTTTCTGGTTTTGTAGTCCTTAACATTCACTTCTCATTTGAAAGGTGGCCTCTTTTGAGATAATTTATCAGAAACTCTGGCATACCAGAGTTATGTCATACATAAGAGTGTCAGACATTTAGACGTTAACAACGTCTAACACTTTCTGATGTGGAAATACCACAAAGGAAAAATTCAAGTTGGTGAGAATGTACAAATATGTCCAGGAAAAGAGTGATTATGGGTTCCCAAATGCTAAAGTGGGGATTGGGACATGGTATATTACTTTGAATGTGACTCGTATGTTGCAGAACATGGCTAATTACCATTCTTAATTGGCTGTGCACAGTTCATATTCTTTGTTCCTTAATAACGATATGCACTACTCAATCTTAGGTGTTTTAGTGACTGGGTAACAGTCCCTGCTCTGTCCCTCTGCCATTTGTTTATCTTAAAATAGACTGCTGATATCATATTGATGTAAAATTTGGCTTCAGGCACTGCTATGTCTGTTTTGTTTTTCAGAAGACTAATATAGGTCACTAGGGAGCATCTTACCTTCTCTGAGATATTTCATATGTTTTTTGCATTTTTAATTTTCAAAACGGAAATTATTTCAGTTACTATTCAGAAATACAAAGAAATGAACAGATGAACTAACAGAATGTAGTTCCTGTACAAACACAGATAAATCTTTTTTGTGTATATCTTGACTAATAAAAATGACTAATAGAAGACAAGTATTCTAAGCATTTTAATTATAAAGGCAACATAAATTATTAATAGATGCACAAACAAACACATATGGCTAAACATATGTGGGTGAACAAAATAAGTTTGTGTTATTTTGACACAGTCTCCAAACAGCAGGCTTTGGTTCTTTAAACTAATTTTGAAATCAAGATAAATTCTTGAGTCAGAGCAACATGAAAGTACTCTGTGATTCTCTTGTCTGCTTCACTCAAGGTGGGGGTATTGTCGACAAGTCTGGGATTTAGTAAGGCAATTTTCATGTTTAATTGATGCCATCTTAATTGGAGAGATTGTAAAAGGGATGTATTTTTTCATCTTAGATAGGCTGTAATATAACAGGCAATCCAAAGCAAAGGGAAAATATAATTAATGGTAGAACCCCAGATGAAGAAATAGCTAAAGTTCTCAACTAGAAGACTTGAAAATTGGCTTGAAAATTTTAAAGAGAAAAGAACACTTCCTGCATATGGTTTCACTCATTTCCATGTTATTGAGGTTGATTCTTTGATTTTCAGGTAGAAAACCTATGACATAGCATGAAAACCATGAAGCAATTTGGTTTGGGTTGTTTTCTCCTTTAAAAAATGACTTTTAGCCATGGTTAACTGTGTTCTTTTGTTGCAGGCTTGATTGATAATTCTGGTTTGAGGCTAATTTATACTCCAGTTTTAAGGAAATACGATGCTGGTGTTATTGAAGCTGGTCTTTGGGTCAGCCTCTTCCACAATATCCCACCGGGCATGCCTGAATTTGTGTCAGAGGGTCACTGCACACTGGAATGTCTGGAAGAGGTATGTCCTTTACCTGCATCCAGTGGTTTTCATTCATGGAAATAATTGGAAGACTCACTTGAATTTCTTGGGAAGATTGGTAGTTACAGTTAAAAGGTGTGAGCAAATGCATCTGGTGGTGCATGTTGTACTCCAAAATGTTGTCTTTTTGAACTGGGTACTTGGCATGCTCACTACTCAGGCTGCTTTACTTATTTCAGGAATAATGGATGACACAGGGCTTGCAATGTTTTAGTTTTGTGTTCAATATGTAAGCATACACTGCTTTCTGTGGCAAAGCTATTAATAACTCAGAATAACTAGCCCAGAAAAAAAAAAAAAATGTTGAGGCTAATTCAGACCTGGGCATGTGCAAAAGGCTTCTAACGATGGAATGAAAGCCTGGAAGGTATTCTTATACCAACTACACAAGTCAAAGGCCTGAACAGGTTTTACATTTATTAAGTACTTGGTTTCATTAAGATAACTTAAATATATCTGCAGATAATGGAAGCATTGTCTAAAATCTGTGGTGACTGTATAATAGGAGATTCTCATATACTTTATCATTTATAGATAAAGGTTGAATTAATTACATGGTTTACAGTGAAGGCCAAATTAGATACAAAATTTAGGTTTGTTCTTGGTGGTGTTAAATGTTGTGTATTGTTCTGGCATTTTTCAGCCTTAAAACTCTTGAGTAATCCACTATCATGAGGTTTCTGACCCTAGGGCTGTTCTTGAAAGGTATTGTGATAACAGATTATTTCTACGTTGAGTTCTGAGGAAGAATTAAAGTTGAGCATACTCAACGCAAAGTTTGGATCAGTAGATCTCAGCTAGAATGAGAGTGAAGGCAGATTTGTGTCAATTTGGAAAAGTTAATTCTCAAATGTTTTTGACCTGGAAAAACGTTTTAGATGTAAACTTACAGTATTTCACTACAAGTTCACTTAGAGGATGTTACAATTACAGGCTCTCAATTTAAAGTGCGTGTCTTGGCATAATTCATAACTGCATAGAAATTTCTTTTCACAATAAACATCCACATTCATTAGTATCAGCCATTAGCACCAAAATAATGTGCAAGTTTTAGTACAATTCCTTTGAAAGTCTTAAAACTATTTAGAATTATTTGTAGTCCAGTTGATTTTCATTTTAAAAAAGCGAGTGCATTAGGAGTAAAAACATGTTTTTGTTATAAAAAATAATCACAGAAAAAAACAAGCCTTTTTTGTACATAAAACCTGTATTTCACTTATAGTTTTGGTTTTGCTCCAGACTGCATTTTTCAGTAAACTGAGTGAATTCAACATGGATTGATGAATGTATTTCCACTCTGTTTGTAAATGGCATTACATTACATTACTTTGCGTTTGGGAACACTGACGGTGTTGGTTTCTCTTGGCCAGGCTCTAGGTGCTGAGAGACCCGCTGGGATTCAGGTGTTTGCGGTTCTTCTCCACGCTCACCTTGCTGGCAGAGCTATCAGGATGCGCCACTTCCGCAACGGCGAGGAGCAGAAGCTGCTTGCTTACGACGATGAGTTTGACTTCAACTTCCAGGAGTTTCAGTACCTGAAAGAAGAAAGAACCATCATGCCAGTACGACACTCTTAATTCTTTTCCTGGAAGTGTTTAAGAGATCATGTGCCTAACATTTCCTCCCCTTTGGGATTAAATTTGCTACAGAATTTCTTAGGATAGCATCACAGAATTCTTGGATGTTCTGGTTATTTTTCCACTTATTGCAGAGTCACTAATGCATTAAAGTTTCAGTATTCACATGAGTCACCACAGAACTGGCTTGGTTCAACAAATTGAGCTGTTCTTTGGGTATGCTTGATACCCATAATAACTTGATTTGAACTTTACTATCACGAATGTTTGAACAAAGCAGATTAGAAAATCCCTTGTGTGCCTGGCTGTACCATCTACATGCATCTAGAAAGATGAATAATGGAAATGCCACCGTATGGCTTTACAGAGCTGTGGGACCAAGCAGCATATCTTCAGTGTTAGCACACAGCAAGTAACCACCCCTACAAACTTGTTTAAAAATCAGCTGAAAGTGTGAAACAAAAAGCCTTCAGTTTTTTCATACTTTTTGTTGTTGAGAGTAAAACTCCATGCTCATGTTCCACCTGATGTTTCACTAGTAAACAAAACTCTTTGAAAGAAGAATCATACAACTCTATTTACAATATCCCTGAAAATAATGCAACATAACATGTAGAAATATTCCAACTACAATTATATTAAAAAGCAGTAGCTATGCATACATATTGCATGAGAAAAGTCTGTATTTTTTTGCATGTTACTCATTTAAAAATTATTCATTCACTCTTCTTTTGTTCCACCCAGTATCTTTTTTTAAGTTTTGGCACGATGAGAGAAATTTTAGTGCTGAAAGTCTGGGTGATCCAGATCTGGCCAGCAGAGCAGCTTGTCCTGGTGCATGTGAACAAGCATGTTATTAACTTGCCAGATGCAAAATGTCAAAAAATGGAATTTGTTTACAATTGGAACCACTAAGGGAGACGGATCTGAAAAGACCATTGAAATGACTGAACTTAAGTGTGGTCAGGAGCCCTATGTTTTAAACTTCAGGAGCTTCTCTTCAAGCCCCTTTCTCTCTTATGTCTCTTCTCTCACACTGTGAGTCTTTGATATTTGTACTTTAAAGACAAGAAGCTAAAATGCTAACCTTATAGTTTAATTTCTACAGCAAAATCTGGATATTTAAGTGCAGAATTCACTCTTTGAAGTCAAATTGCTTGTAGTCTAGGGGCTTCAAAGACAAACGGGTGTTACCTCCTCCAGGAAAGAAGGTTGAAGGGTTTAGGAAGGGGGCTGGCAGAAGATGACAGGTTTGCAGAGACAGCCTGTAATGTTTTTAGGAAAATCCATGCAATTATAGCAAAAAGCCTCTTCAAATTCAAGAACATAAGGGAATAGACAACAGAAAAACTATAAAGAGTGTTTGATAGTAACAGCAACTTGACAAAAAAACCAGCTTGAATAGAAGATGGAATTCTTTCTCTGAAGAGAACCATTTTTATGCCTTTCATTGTTTTCATCTTATGCAAAACTACCAGTGCAGCTTTACATACATCATCTGGTGTAATTCAGAAAACAGTTTAATCAATTAAGTAACTGATTAAATTAACTAGGTGTGATTTAATTAATTGATTAATTAAGTATTATTTTTCATGTGAGTTCTTGTTATTCTCTCTTTCGATAAGATCTCCCAAGAGTGTATCATTCTTTCAGCCTGTGGAGACCAGGTTGTTTCCTTCACATAGTGGCACTCTCTTCTTTGGAAGCAGCAGACCTAGTCTCACAGAAGGAGCAATTTTAGTGAATGTTATCCAGTCTATAAGATAGGAGAGCCAGAGACCTCACTGATGGGAACAGCATATTCCCACTGGAAGCAGTGACACTGTGCCAGCTCACACTACTTCAGAAACCTCTGTCTCCATTTGGCTGACAAGAGGCTGACGCACCTTCTTCCAGCAGTCTGGAGTACAGATTGTGCTTGCCTTGATCTGGAGAAACAGCCTGTAGGAAAGGAGAAATTCTCAGCCTTTGAAAGGAGATCTGTTTTTTTGGGGGGAAGTATAAAGATTGATAAGGGAAGATGATGATACAAAAAAAGATCCACTTGATTATCATGGTGATTTTCAAATTTTCACTTGATTACGTACAGGGAATGAAAGTATTACCAAATATTAGATCACTTTGTCAAGACACCAATAATTTAATTGTATGTGCTTGAGAAGGTAAGTATTCAGCCTTTCCCATAGGTATCTGTCAATGTAGTGAAATCTTTGCCTGCCACTCCTCTACTCCCAGGCTTGGCAGAGATATAGTTATTTTTGTGATGTGGAAAGCCTGCTTTTCCTCATATGCCAAATATTTCTATTGAAGTTGGCAGTGTAAATTAGCCTGGGTAAAGTAGCACTGGATGAGTTTTGGAGCAAGAATCATTTGTATACATTGTCTACTATATAATTTTCCAGAAAATTGGATGATAACTGGATACCTTCATTGCTATTTTAAAAGAAATCCAGACAACACTCCTAATAAGGCTCTGTTTAAATTCATGGGGGATCCCTGAGGATTTGAATAATGTGAATGCGGAGTGCCAAGGCCTTAACATATGGCAATTACCTAATCCTTCACTCTTTGAAAAAGTCATGTCCATTGCTCTGATATTTATGTCATAAGTGCTTGCTGTCATATGTGGTTACCTGAAGCTGGTGTTGATAAACTTCAGAACTGTGAACTTCCTAAATTTCATATTTCAGGGGGATAATTTGGTCACAGAATGCCACTACAGTACTGTGGACCGAATTCGCATGACATGGGTAAGCAATATTTTGGTGGATCAAAATAAGTACACAGATAATATTGGGGACTAAAACCTTTCTCATTGAACACTATTTTTAAAAAGTGAATTTACTTGCTAATGCCTTTGTGCACATATTTATTTATTGTCTTTCCTTTCATAGATTCTTAGGTTTTAAAGCCATCTGAACTATAGTGATCTTAGTCTGATCTCTTGCATAAGGCTAGTGCATATGACTAGTTTATAAAAATAAGCAGGTCTGCTCATGAAAAATTGTTAGAAGTCAAACTTTTCTGTTATAAGGAGTTCTTTCTTCACAACATGTATTAACATGCAAATTCTGCGCACTCTGGTGAATTATTTTTATGAACTTGTTACACATTTTTCCCTGAAGTTGTAATTGCCAGTTCTTCTGTATTGATTTTTAGATAAGCTGTGACCAGGATGTTTCTCAACTCTTTAGTTTTGTGTCTAACATAGAATCCAGGCAGAATGAAGGCCCTTTGGGTTGGGAAGAGGAGTTGAGAAAGCACACCTCTCTGCCAAGTTCTGGTTTGGCATGGCAGTGCACAGTCTCCCAGAAGCAGCTTGAAAGGGTAACAGAGGCCAGGCACTGGCCATTGCAATGCAGTCACTGGGTTTTGGAGATGAAGTAAATTTGGTTACTTGGACATGAGCTGGACTGTGCCAGTTGGCTAGGAACACACAGAGTGATGCCAAACCCACTATGTCTATGGGAGCGGTATAGCTGCCTGTGCCAGGGTCTGATTCCACTTCCTGGGGAATGGCTGGATCCAGACCTCTGCGAAGTGAGACATGAGGAGTATCTGTTTTGCAGGGAAGAACTGATCCTGGCATCCAGAGAGCAAAGGGATACTTCTCCTTGAGTCATGGCTTGCATGTAGGCACATGCAATAGTTATTTAATGAACAGCAAAAGAGCAAGAATGAAGGCTTTTGAGTTTTTGCCCTGTTTTCCTGTGTGGTGACCACACTAACTCTTGGCTCATGTGTTTTGTTTTCTCCATTCCTGTTCCTGTGGTTCTGTGAGACTTGTGGAACTGTTCCCACTCAGGATTTAGGAACATGCAGTTTATAATCGTGTCCATGTTTACCGAGATTAATTTTAAGTTAGTTGATTGCCCCATGGTTCTCAATGGAGGACTGTTTAAAAGTCTGTTTCTTCTGTTAGCTAGAAATATTATTCTAATTACTGATTTTATAATGCATACTTATTTTTTCTTGAGTCAACATTATCTGTTTACATAAATAATTATTTTTCTTCTTGCTGTTTATTGGCATATATATTTGCAACCTGAGTTCATATTCAGAATCCATCCCAGCCTCCATTTCACTAGGCAAAGCTCACCTAATTTCTTATTAAACAGATGAATTATCCTATGAGATTTTTTTTTTCTTTATCTGTTCCACTTTTCTGAAATATGGCAAATCTAAGTACCTCAGGGACAACTGAAAGCCGAACTGAACTTCTCAGATAGTACACTTCAATATAATATGAGCCTTATTTTATTCACAGTTGTTCTTTCTGATGTCTTTTAATTTAGAACCTATTGATTAATTATGTAATAACCTCTTGCTACTTGATAACCTGATGTACAAGATAAACTTGTTGAACTGATACACCTTTCATCAGCATATAAATGCTAGTCAGTGATTTAATCCGTGGGATTCCAGTGCTTCTCTGATTAAAGAAAAACCCCATTTTCAGGGTGGTCTGAGCACCAGGAATGAAATGTGCCTGTCGTATCTGCTCTATTACCCAAGAATCAACCTCACCCGGTGTGCGAGTATTCCCGATATAATGGAACAGCTCCAATTCATTGGCGTTAAGGAAATCTATAGGCCAGTCAGGTATGTAAAGTGTTTGTGAATATGTGCAGCACCTCTCTTTCTATCTGTTGGATTCTTGGATCATTTTTATACAACTTTTCTTTGTTTCTGGTAGAAAGGAAAGAAACATAGTCACTCATGCCAGTTTTTTGGTCAATATGCTGTGTTGCTATTTCTCCTGAAAAATTATTTTGCATCTTTTTTTCATCTAATAGAAAAGCAGTTACTTCCTCTAAGGAAATAATACTGTTCACATTGGTTTGGGGTTTTTTTTTTCACCACACACATCTGTAAAAAGGTTATATATCACTATTTTAAATCTGCCAATTTATTAAAACATATCAATGTTTCATATATAGAGAAATAATTTTGAAAAGGAGTTTGTGAGCATGGCTATTGAATTTCTCTGGGTAGATTTGTTTGCTGGGAATTCTGAGGACAAAACTGTGTTCCTTATAGTGCTTAAAATTAAAGCATCTCAACAGCAGATTGTAAACAGTGAGAACAGTCAAAAGTGGAATTGTTTCAAATGAATGAAATACAGAAAAATAAACAATAAAAAGTTGAATGCACATTTTGTGGTAAATTACATTTGTAATTAGTTAGTTGCACTAAACTAAGGTAAGTAAGATTTTAAAATCAAATGGATAGACTAATAATGTGTCATCACAAATTTTAAAAGTTGTCTTTGCTTCTACAGTTTATCTTAACAAACTATATAAAGCTATAATTATATTACCAAAATAATTTGATGTACAGGCTTAGTGGTCTTAGTTCTAAAAGTTATATTCAAAGAAGAGTTTGAAAGAAGTCACAGTGCAATCAATGTCTACGTGATTGTCCACACTATTTCCATTTACAACCTCTTTTAATACAGAGAGAACAGAGTTTCTAAATTAGTCCTGTCTAAAAGAGTCTTTCTGAGACTTAGAAAGAAAATATTCTAACAAATGTATGCTCTCTTGAGTGTTCATTCATGATAACTGTACTTAAGGAAAAAATGCATATTTGGCCTGGGGAAATAAAGATGTCCTGAATAGAGAAAGTATGCAGACTGTCTGCCACAAATGGAATAGTAATTAGAAGAGGAGATTATTAATGCCTCTAGTATTTATGACCTAATCCACAATTCTTGTTTCATTAAACTCTGTCAGCCTAAGGATATGTGACCTGATCTTCATCTTTCTTGTGTCAGTCTAACACTAGAATTGCTTCACTGACTCTTCCAAAGTCTCTCTTGACTTACACACAAATGCAAGCTAGGAGTAGGATCAAGGCATTGTGGTTCACTTTAAAATATTTTTCCTCTGTCTGGTGGCACAGGCAATGGTTTAAGTCATGAGGAGCAGAGATGAAAGTGATTGGGCCACAGTAGTGGCACAGGTACTGAAATACTTGTTTAAAATTACAGCCTCTATGCCTAGAGGTTGAGTGGAGCAGAATTTTGGTATTGGTAATTTCCCCAAAGCAAGTGGGAGACAGCAAGATAGCACAGATCTGTCTAAACTGTTCTAAAAAGATAACTTATGCTCCAATCACAGTATTAATTAGGTTACTTGATAAAGTTTTAGATACTTTTGTTCTTCCACTAGCTGTGTTGACTTTGGGTTTGTAAAAGTTTGATCCCTCCACCATATTGTTTCTGTTCATCTCAGCAAAGTGAAAAGAGGAAAAAGCAGAAATGATAGATTTTTTAAAAAATTTTCCTCTGTTACTTTTTTTTTTGTTTTCTTTACCAAATGAGAGACATGAAATCTCATTTGTTCTCTTTCCACATTTTTGTCTGGTGGGAAATGAGATTGTCCCCATTTGTTCATGGGAAGGATACGCACACTTGGGCAGACAGATCTTTCAGAGCAGCACAGCAGGTCTCTAAACCACCCCTGGCCAAAGGTGCCCTACAGCCAGCTTGTAGGAATATGCCAAGGGAAATGTCCACAACACCAGTTATTATCTACTGCCAACCACTGCATAACAGAGCAACCCCTGGGCTATGCTCAGTTTTGACCTGAGCTTGGCAGAATCATCTGGAAGCATCTTTATAAAGACAAAGATTTCTTGGCAACCTGGCCTGCCAAACCTAGGAGAGGGCGTGGCTTTCTTTTGGTTTTGTGTTTTTTGAGAAGTTACAGCAGAACATCTGCTTTGTATTGCCTGTGCATTTAGTTTGTAGATCCGAGAAGAGCAATATAACTCTTGAAGTCCTTTATTTCTAAAGCATCTTGCAGCAAGTACTAACCTGCTGACAGCCTTTCGTAAGTCTGTCAAAATCAATGAAACTGCATCAGTTTTCAGTAGAAAACTTAACTGAGAATGTGAGCTAAGCATAATATACATAGTAGTAGTGCATTTATTTTTCTGAGTAAATTCTCCAAAAGTTTTCCTCATTCATTTCAACTTGATAGTTTTTATCTATTTTTTTAAAATCTAATTGTTTATTTTTCTTTAGGACTTGGCCTTTCATTATCAAGAGTCCTAAGCAATATAAAAACCTGTCTTTTATGGATGCAATGAACAAATTCAAATGGTCCAGATCAGAGGGTCTCTCCTATAATCAGCTTGTGCTTAAACTACCTGTGAACGTGAGATGTTCAAAAACGGATAATGCGGAATGGTCGGTAAGTCTGGGTGTTGAAAAGGAGGCAACAATGCCATGAAACTAATTTGGTTGACTGTGTTTCAATGCATATTAAAAATGTGTATTCCTCTTTGAACTCCTTTACAAACTCCAAATTCAAGGCTCTTACATTTTGAGATTTTCTGCTCAGAGTGAGAGGCAGTCTCATTGTACAGGCTTACTTCCTATTGTGATTTCAGTCCAGTGTAGCAGAGCTGCTATGAGATACTACTGATAAAGTACTTCCTAGTAAGGGACTTCAGCCTCATTCTCCTCACCCTAGAAGATAGCCAATGCTTCCTCATAGCGTGTCACACAGTCCTTTCAGGTGGTGAGGAAATTGCTCCTCCTGCAGCAGCGTTCTTGGGTGTTTCCAACATAGGTCAGACTGTTCTGCCCATTGGATGTCAAAGGAACACTGTGTGCTATAAGTAATTGAAGATGTTCTGTTTTTTCCTAGCATTATTTGTCCCATTGTAGACCTCCTGTGAAAAGTCATTGTAGACAGACAGTACATGTCACTGTTCACCAGTTTTGGTTAAATTCCTTGACCTTTACAGCTGCTGGCTAGTAGCAGTTGCATAGCCACCCTTCTTTCACTGATTATGTGTCAGAGGACAAGTTAAGATGATGAAAAGCACAGAAACTTTATCAGGAGGATATAGGCTGAGGTTTTTTTAATGGTACACTCTCTGGAAAATGCTGTTCCTCTTTATCTGGCAGGATGAAGGAACAATACTTACAACTTAAAGAATGTAGTGAAAGAATGAGCTCACTGGAACTGGGAGTTCTTAGCTCTTCCTTAATCATAGTTTCCTTTTTCAAATGACATGGGCATATTCTTCAAAGCTAAGATTAGGAGTCTTTCCTTTCCCTTCCCTTATTAGTGATATTACACTTAAATGAGCATCCTCATCAAAATCAGGAACAGATTTAACTTGAATGGCCAAACAATCTCCGAGTTGTTACAAGACTGAAAAAATTTGTAGCAGAGGAACTGAGTTGAAAGTACCTTCATCCTTCTATAGAGTTGGCCCTATTTCAGTTTTACTTTTGTGATGTGTTTGCTAAGATTAAGTCAATATTCAGTTGGGGTTTCTTTCTACAGTACAGAATAATAGCAACATTGATGGAATCCCCAAAGCAAGCATATGCTGTACAGGTGGGCATTCAAACTTTTCAAAATGTTCCCAGGAGCTTACTTTCTGCAGAGCTTATTTTTCTTAATATGTAGGGAAAAAAATTAAGAAAAGCACGCTGAGCAGTATACACAAATGTCTCTAACTTCATATCAAAACCAGAGCAAACGTTGTTACATCAAATCCCATAAAATTGCACTGAGTTCTACGGGAAGAGTGGAAAATGCTCAGTATATAGCACTATGACACTGCTGTATGTGACCCTGCTTGAGTAGGGACATGAGGCCAGATGACCTCCAGAGATCCCTTCCAACCACAACCATTCTGTGGTTCCAGGGAACACCATGTACACAATTTTAGCTGTTTTGTATGTGCAAATGTGAGCCTTGCACACAGAAATGAATGCATTCAAATATCATCCTATATCCCCATGGCAGAGTGACACTGCCAGCTTTCGTTTTTATTTGACAGAAGCATGAAAACAACAACCAAACCTGCCAAACAACCCCACAAAGCAAAATTTGGTTTATTCAAATCAACCAACCAAAGTCTAACCTTGCTTTACAGGAGAAGATGCTAGTGTGTACTGCTGCTTTCAAGCTGAGAAAGTTGGATATGCACACTGGCTGATCATTTGGCATGCAGTATATTCATATTTTTACTGAGCTTGATGTTTCCGCAGTGAGAGTCACAACCCAAGTACAAAACTATTAATAGATTATCAGGCAAGCTGCCAATTATCTTGAGAGCAAAAAGAGTTTTCTAATCTTACAGTACAAAACTCTGATAATTTTTTGTTATTTTAATTTCAGATCCAAGGCATGACAGCTTTACCTCCTGAAATAGAGCGACCATACAAGACAGAGCCAGTAATATGCAGTTCATCTTCCTGTTTAAGTTGCAGTTTATTCCTTACCCTGTTGTGTATTGTATACACCACAGCCAGAATCATAGGAAACACTGGACCTTTTGTATAATAATTTTTATTCATCTGTGTTCTGTATGCCATGCAAGTTCTGATGTGTTTGCACTGTTGCTATTGTAGATTTATTTTTTTACTTATTAATGAACTAAATTTGCCAGATCAAAACAAAATGTGTACATCCTCTGGAAACTGTGGGGGTTTTGGTTCTCAATGTAAAATATGTATGAAATGCAGTAGGTACACTGTCACATTGCATATTGTAATCTTTTCCTGTACCATTTTCTTATACTTTGTCTTGCTTCTTCCACATGGTGCTTTCAAAGTCATCTATGTATATGGGTAAAATTAATAAACTAAAAGCAGCTCAGTTAACCACATCCAGCCTGGTCTGTGTTGTATTATTTTGCCTTGGTTCTTGATATCTGCAGGTAATGAAATTACTGCTTTATGGACAGGCCTTGCAAACTTATATTTGGGCCTGTCTGGCTGACATGTGCCATAAAGCTATGGGAAGGATTCATTCAGTGGGGACATTTCTGGGGACACTGCAAAACAATATCAGCTCCTGAGACATGGGAGCTATGGGTGTTAAAGGGATGAAAACACAAGCTGAACACCAAATCTCCCCACAGTGAATCCTGTACAAGTCCTTTGGTTTGGCTGGCATTTCTATTTCCTGATCTCAGGTAGTTCAGGGCGTTCCTTGTGTCTTAAGATATTTGCACAGTGAATAAATCTTGGGCAAGAAGAAGGCACTGCTTGTCTAGATTTGATCTGGACAGCAGGAGCAATAAAGATTCATCTCACATTTAGGCTCTGGCAGGCACAGCGATCTGAGCCTGCCAGGAGCTATTGTTAGCACATGCTGAGCATTGTAATAGGCCAAACTGCTGATTAAGAGGTTGTCTTTCTGTCTCGTATATACAATGTTTCATTTACATTCGGAAATCGGCAATTTTTCAACTCAGATGGTGTTGGGTAGGAGATTCCTGAAAGAGACACAATTTATTGTTCCCCAGTGAAAATACGCCACACAGTAGAAAAGGACTTTGAACATTAAAAAAAAAAAAAA
>VWYP01029061.1:146676-186558 GCA_013400435.1 Pycnonotus jocosus
AAAAAAAAGGAAAAAAATTACTCTGTCTTTTCGTTTTAGAGGCTTCAGCAAGTGTTTCCTGAGCACATTGCCATTACTTAATCATGATTTAAACTCCCCTCTTTGCAGGGATTTTTAAGAAATGTAACAGTATTTTTTCACTAAAAATTTCTAATCTCTTGTGAGAAAATTTGGCAGAATCTAAGCTGTTAACTCCTTCACCTGCTCTAACCTGTGAGCTAGAGAATAAAAGGTTCATACAGCTTGACATGATACTATGAAACATTTTGTATTATGAAGGAATAAAAATAAAGTGACAATCTCAAATACCTATTGGCACACATTCTCAGTACAAGAGAAAATACGTTAAAAATGCCAACTTTGTTAAGACAAAAAGCATTCCTGTGGGTCTTCTGTTTCTTCTGTTGGTTTCATGGAGACTTTATGCCCTTAGGTCTAAAAGAGGACGTTGTGCAGTATCTAGAAGATATCTTAAGATATTTAAGGGAATAAGGTTTGAAAACTTCTTCATAACCTGTGCAAAACCTTGTTAAGCATTTTTGGGGAATACAGTAAACTTATATAGAACAAGTCTGCACTATTCTCTGCAAACCACAGAAGCTGCTCAAGTGTTGGCCATTATTTGTGACATCATATAACAAACCTGGGAGAAGCTATTCCTGGATTGTGCCTCTCTGGGAGACTGTGAGTGAAATGCTGAACCTAGACACATTTTTAGACTCGAGAGGTTGGATTCACTGCTGATGAAAGGTGACACAAATCCATTATAGAGCTCTATGAATCTACCTCCCCCTTCAGCAGTAGAGGAGTTAGTGTTCTAAGGCTGTCAAGACAGGGAAAAGCAGGTCAGAAAGTTGAGAAAGGCATCTCAGGAACCAGACCATGGGGAAAAAATTAAAGATAGATGTGTCCAACTGAACATACCTCCAAAGGTTAGTGGTTTTTAGCTAGGGTGTGGAAGAACTGAGCTACAGAGAGAAGAGGGGTAATCATGGAATTATGAAATTTTCAAAAATAGGTACTTTTGAAAAGCATGATGGATGGAAAGAACAATTGAGTTTATAATTAATGTGTTGAACTGAGCTTAGGAATCCCAAATTCAGTAGTGCATCCATGCCATCACCAGAAATGTGTCTTCAAACCATTCAAGATGGGGTGATGAGGGATAAATCTATGACAATGGGTACCACAGGGAGACAGAGGACTGCCAAAAATCTACAGAGACTGTATTGTTGCTGAAGTGAAGAAATTATTAAAGAGGGTTTTTTGGGAGGACAATTAGGCAAAACAAAATTAGGGAAGGCTGGAAAAGACAAGTAGCCATAGATTCAGATTATGAAATCTGTCCACCTTGTTATTCATCTCCCACATGGAGTCCTAGCAATTTTTTATCTGGCACAGGTAATCTTAGATCTGGCAAAAACTCTCCACTTTGAAGGACACTCCTGTCTTGGCAGAAGGTAGTCTGGTAAGCAGACAAGATTTTTCCCTTGTAAATAGAAAGATGAAACATGCTTTTTCCAAGGACCTCTTTTTTCTGTAACTGTTTAACTGTGTTAAAGGCCTAATATCTGTCTGCCAAAACTGATTCTTAGAAACTGTTATTTTCTGAGGTTTTTTGGGTTTTTTGGTCAGGTTCTTTTAAACCAGACTGGGATTTTTAAGGATGTGTCTCTATTTTCCTGTAAAAAAAAATGTTTGTATTACATTGGAAGAGGTTAAAAATTTGGGAAATTACAAGGTGAGGAAAAGATTTCATATTAGAAAAATATACATGTTATATTCTCTAGTCAGCCTCAAACCCAACAAGGAGAGTAAAATAGATCCATCTATACAGCATCCTCTTCAAAATTTAATTTTCACTGAAAACTCTCAATTTTCAAATACTGCTGTTCTCCTACCATTAGTAGTTGTTGGACTAGGGGTTATCTGCTTTTCTTTGGATTTAGTTCCCAGCTGGTTTACCCCTATCATTTCCTTTCTCTGGCTTCCCTCCCATTATTCCTATTGTAACCCTAGCTAGAATTTTTCTATTCCTCTGCTACCTTAAAACATGTAACACAAGATCCCAGCTAATGCTGGTGTTACTACCAAGGTTTTCATTTTTCTTTTGTCTTTTTTTTTTTTTTTTNGGTTTGGGGTTTTTTTGTGTTGTTGTTGTTGTTGTTGTTGTTTGTTTTGTTTTGTTTTTTTTTTAGCCACAGATTTTACTCTGTCTGGCACAAAGAAACTGTTATTCTGCTTCTTTGGCCCTGATGAATACTAGAAGTATTCTCTGCTGCTCCTGCCTACAGGGTGGAATAACAGGAGAGCAGGAAATTTTAAGTGTTGACTGCTGGAATGTTAGCAGGTAATTGCCACTTTCCCCACAATGTGCTGTGGACCCACCCCCTGCCCACTCACCAGCCTTGAAGCAATGGGCAGCTGAGATACCCAGGCAGGAGAAATGGACTTGCCAAACTTGTGAGGCTCTTCATGTCTTTTTTTAATCACATCCAGCTTGTATTTATTACACTGCTTGATTTGCAGAGGAGGGAGGGCTCTTTCCTACAATCAGAAGGAGTAAAATACTTCTTCCCCCAAAAAACGCTTTCATGATTTCCTCTTTGACTTTGCTTTAAAACCTGGAAAAGGTAGAACCAAACTGAAAAAATAACTGCTTATAGAATAGCACTCTCTGCTGCCCTCCGAGAGATCTGCACATGGTATCAGCTCTAAGCTTTTCAATAAAAGGGACACTTCATACCCGGGAGGAAATAAAGAGCTGGTGTTAAACACCCTTTTGTGCTGGCCCTAAACCCTGCTGTTTGCCCTCCCAGGCAAGAGAGAGAACTCACTGGCAGTGAAGAAAAGGAAGGAGGGAAGACTCAAAGTACACTCAGCCATTAGAACCCCATCCTCAGAGGAATAAATCTAGTCTGGTTTATTCCCTGCTGATGTAGTGTTAGGTGCAGGTGCAGGTGCAGGGGGGAAGAGCTGAAATCAGGCAGTATCAGTGCACTTCAGAAAATACCTTTACAAAAGTAGAAACTCCCCCAACAGCAGCTAAACATCTGCCTTCTTCAAATAAGTTATTTCACTAAGGTGTTTTCCAGGGACAAAAGCTGGGACATTCTATGTGTAAACTGTTACATCTGTAATTTATTCCAATATAAAGATATTCGTAGTGGCCGGCCTATTCCCAGAGAGAAAAGAGAAAAATTGGTACAGAAAGAGAATCAGAAAGGTGAACTTGCCTACACCAAGTTATACTTATAAAGCAGAATTATTTTTAAAGTGTTCAATCCCCTCCAGAGCAAAAGCAAAGCTGCTAAGCAGACAAAACCTCATCACTAAAGACACATAATTTATGCTCATTTTCTAAGTTTAACAGCGTAAATGGCAGTATCTGAAAGTGTCAGGCAACCCAAAAATGACAGGAAATGTAAAAATAAAAATAATTTTTAAAAAGCAAAATTAATAAGGCAGAACTAGAAGAGATTTAAAACTAAGGTCCTGCCATCTTGTGGTACGAAGGGAGAATTACTCGAGTTCTGCAGCCTTCCTGGTCTTGCTTCTCTGACAGCCAGCAGTGCCCCAAACACCCATCACTGTTTTAAAAAATGTCAGGCTGTGGGAGAGAGAAGGGTTAAAATACTGCAACATTTCAGTTGTCGTCTAATGGGAACTATTAAAATATTTTTATCGCCTCTATCTGCCTATTATATTTGTCCATTTCACCTCCCCATTAGCACACAGGGTGCTTACTGTGCATTTAGGAATACCATAACTATTTGGGTTTGCTGGATCTGGCATCCCAAGAGGGGTGAAGCTGCTGCTGCTGCTGCATGTCCCCAGGTCTAGCCAGTGGCAAGGCTGAGTGTATATCCCCTACAGGCACACGTGCACAAACATGAGGTGTGCATTGCATGCAAATACACAGACCGACCCCACAAAGCAGCACCAACAGGGACACTTGCACATGCACAGACAGCACAGGCAGCACAGACAGCCTAACCCTGTTCTCTCTCCCAGCAGTTCGTGATGAAGTGGGAAATATTTGCATATATGTAATGGGAATCCCTCTGATATCTGTCCCCTGGACAGACAAGCCCCCAAGTGCCACCACTCTGCTTCATTTGCTGCTGTTCAAAACCACAAAGAGACACCCCCCTCAACTCCCAAGCAAGCCCCTTGTCCTGTTCAGCAGCTAAACCAGTGTGATCCTGTCTGATAATTCCACACTGACTCACAAACCCTCTCCCACTCTGAATGCTGGTACCTTGACACATGACCCATGGTCTTACTCCAGCTCCTGACACTTACACCCCTTTACCTACACACATAAAGAAGGAAATAATTTGAAATGGAGCTGAGTGAGAAGCCAGGACAGGATGTGCTGATGCAGCGCAGGGCATGGCCATACAAGCACACAGACCAGCGATCTCCCAGAAGAGCCCCATTTCTTTGATTGATTATTAAGATTCTCCACCAGCACCACACCTCTGTACTCCCTCTGTGCAAGGAAGGGAGACACATCACAGTGTATTTTTTCCTATGCCAAATAAGCAGCTGGTGAATTGCTTAAAACCTGCCAGTCAGTTCTCAGCATTATTCATATTTCCCTGTGTTTATTCTCTGCATCTGATAAGGCAGACACCTTGGACAAACCAAAGATGAAAAGGTCTGACTTTCCAGATTGGAAGATGTAATTTTTTTTTCTCCTGAAATTTCATCCTTAAAAATAGCAAGACAAGAAAATCAGACAGAAGTGGCTAGGTGCTGCCCACGGACATGCCAGCTGCTTTTCCCAGGTGTTGACAATACAGCAGCCAAATGCCCACAGTTCAATTTCTCCTGGACAAGGAGAGAGGAGCATCTGCAATTTTTGGTCGGCCAGGGAACATTCCAAGCATACAGTTCAAAGCTCCCTGGTTCTTGCAGACAGCTGCACAGCACTCACACAGTGATAGATATGGAAGAGGGGGAAAAAGAGGAATGACCCAACAATAGATTTGTCTGACATCTGCTGGAAGGACCCCAGTGAGGAGAGACTACAGGGCTTGGTGACTTAGTAGCTATACATTAGAGTGTGCTCTAGGTCCTCCTGTACTGCCTGAATACCCCGCTCCTTTCAGCCTTCATGCCAGGTTTCAAACAAGAGGGGTACTTCAGTGCCTTCAGGGAAAAGGGATTGGAACATTTTTACTGTGTGAAAAACAATGTATTTTTAACTAACCTCTTACTTGGAAACCAATGAATCATTTTGGCTGAATTTTTCCACAAACAAAGCAGCCTAAAGCAGACACTAGACATGGAAAATTTTGTCCAAATTAAGCATTCAGAAACACTATACTCTACTGAAAATAGGACCTGCAAATGGGAAATGATGGTGAAACCTTAGTAGTAGCTGATTCTGTTCAGCAGTTTTAGAGTAATCCTGCTGGAATGATGAATAATTCAACACATTTTTTTTCCACCTTTTTTCATCAATGCTGATATTTATCTAACCTAACTCATTGTCTATAGAGATATATAGCAGTAGCTGAGACTAATGAGCTTTTCAGAAGGTAATATAAAATATTACTACTCGCTATTATCATCCTGTTCTTCAACATTTTGATCACATAGGGAAGAATTGGCAAGATTTTTCTGAACTGTGATTATTAGAAGTGAGAATTACTAAAACCTTGAAATTCAATATTTTTGCTGAGTTTCTTGCAGGCTTATCCAGACTCTACCACAACTGTTCATTCTTAATTCAATTGTGAATTTTAACAAATTCTGTGCTTTTGTGCAATGAAATGTAAATCACCTGGAAAATGACATATCAAAATCAGTTAGTTTGCCTCCCTTCCTCTTCTGCTCTATTCTCAAGTCACTTTTCAGTAGAACAGGGCATATGCCAACAATATATTATCAATTTCTTTTTTAAAATAGTAGGTCAGGGAAGAGTTACTTGGAAAATATTACATATTGTTTCTATTCTATCATCCCTTCCTTGAAAAGGTTCATGCTTGTCCAAATAACAAACAAAAAAAAAATAGTAGAAAAGAAGACTTGCTGAGGTTTACACAATATGCCTAAATCCATCTTGCCACTGTCTGTCCTGGAGTGAGCATTCCCCAGCTCCCCTGCCAGCATGGGGCAAGGGCCTCTGGCTGCCAGCCTTCTCCCACAAACCAGAGGCTGGATGACAAAAACAAAGCCAGCTTGTTATTGCCTGCAGAGCTGAGACAGCAGGTCCAAAGGTAAGAGAGACCATTTCATCCAGTTCTGTAGCTTTATTCAGCTCTTTCAGACTGGGTTTTGGACAGTTTTCTATTCATCTTCCTTTTCTGTTCTCAGCCCTGTGCCCTGGTGGGTAGGTGACTGGACACATGGGCTCCCTCATCCTTGTGTGCCTGTTTCTGTGCTGCTGGCAGCCAGGGAAAAAGCAAATGGGCATTGCATCAAGAGTAAAATTGAGCTCATGACATCAGAGGATCCAAGGAACAAAATCCCTATTCAGAGTGAAAAACAGGGGCAATGTGTGGCCTTGACACAGAGTCCAGCTGAGAACTATTTTATCCAAATACTATAAAACTAATAGAGATTTAGCTGTGAAAATACTCCTTTCTCCTTCCCACAACAGACCTCTGGTAGTATCTGGAGATCACCAGTCAGCACCTACCAAACTAACTCTCCTCTTGCAGGGCCTTTTTGGCAGAGCTTTAATAGTCCTGCTCAGAGCATTAGAAAGAAAATTCAAACTAGAAAATGCAAGACAACTAATTTGGTGAAGTGGCAGAGGATTAGAACAAACCACATTAACCAGGATTAGACCACACCAAACCACAACAGGCAATCAATTTTCTTGTCTCTCTGATTCTCAAGATTTTCTTTTGGTAAATGTGAGTAACCTGAGTCACTGCAGTTGAGGAGCACCATTAGGGCAGGAAGGGGCTGCCAGGGTTCTCTGTTGCCTGCAACAACTCTCCCAGGTACCTGTCACACAATCGGTCACTGACACTCATCCTTTCTGTAGCTGTGGCTTCCATGCAAGACATCCTTGTATCTTTAAGATAAAAGCATGATTGACAAGCATGGCAAAAGTTATGTCCAAGGGATTTGTTAAGAACTTGGTTTTGGTGCTTACTAAACATTTATACATGAGCTCTCAGACCATGTATTTCCCAAGCAATTAATCACCATCCCTGAAGATAACTATGCCCTTTTAGCTGTAATATTTTCCCTTCTTTAAACTCACATTCTTTCCTTTCTTTGGGCAAGCCAAGAAATGTCATTTTCCATTGGAAGCAGTGAATTAATTAAGCTCTTGTCTGTTAATTCACACTTTCATCAGTCAGCCTGGAAAAGGTTGTTTCCTAGGAGTTGTAGAGGCTCACAGAGTTTGTTTTGAAGCCTTGTGTTTCAACTCTTCACACTTTCAGGCTGCATCCTTCTCCAGAGCCCTGTGAAGATAACACAATGAGCCTCATGAGTACAGAGTTTGTCAGGAAAAGTAGCTGAGTAAGGGACAGTGTCTGCTGCTGATCAGCTGTGTTTGTCTAGAGTGAGTTAACAAATATGACCGAGTCAAGATGGTGAGTCCACTGTCTGTGGCAGCTGGCCAGGAGTTCCTGGGCAAAGAGAGGAGCTCAGTGACACAGGAAGGCAACAGGCAAATGTTTGCTGTTGGTGCAAAACTGTTAAAACAACTTACGCAGATCACAGTGGGCTGAACAATCAGCAAGGTTGATACGATGACCTAGGAAAAGGCTGGCATCCTGGTATGATATCTGGAAAAATAGATGGCTTCTTTCTTCCTGTTTTCTTCAGGCTACAGTTTGGGAAAAAAAAAAAATAAAATAAACCAAAGCAGTCTGATGGGGAAAATATTTTCTCTGTACAGAGGACGTCCTCATAGCAATATTAATCAATAGGAAATACTTTCTTTCCTCTCTGTTTCTCTTTGTCTTTTTCTCTCTTTTCATATCACCTACAGTCTGTTTTTCTCTATGTACACACACACACACACACACACACACACACACACACACACACACACACACACATTGTTGAAGAACCAATAATCTTCATTATCTGCAGGATGCTGTCTCTGCCACCACATACCACAATGTATTACTGGATGGCTGGCTTACTGTAGGCAGGACAGCAGTACACAGGCTGAGTTGCCAGCTGAGGCTCTGGGCTGGAAGCTGAGAGATGGAGAAAAGAGAGGACTGGCAGCCTCTGACTAAAGGTCAGCCCAAATCACTCATTACCTCCTTGACATTTCTTGGCCCTGTGCACCTGGATGCAGACTGAGCCAAGATGTTCTCTCTGCATCTGAGTTTACCCAGATGGTCTTTGATCTTCAAGCTGGTTTACACCCATTTTAAGTTAGAGTTTTAGCCA
This sequence comes from Pycnonotus jocosus, assembly GCA_013400435.1. Taxonomy (NCBI): domain Eukaryota; kingdom Metazoa; phylum Chordata; class Aves; order Passeriformes; family Pycnonotidae; genus Pycnonotus; species Pycnonotus jocosus. The sequence goes on from VWYP01029061.1 coordinate 155,056, forward strand.
CTCTCTTAATCTAAAGGAGTTTCTCTCTTAATCACAAGAGTTAAAGAACAATTTATTTTAAAGCATGTGAAATTTCACTTCATTTAACCTCACTTTTATTAATTTATGACCACATAACTAGAAAACTGTAGACTGAAGAGGTCACAGAAGTTTTGAAAAGTACAATCTTAAGTCAATACAAGAAACATTTATGCTATACTATATCTCATGGGGGTATTTTAAAAGTGAATGTTGGTCTTCTTCAAGACAGACGACCTGCTGCATCCACAATTAATAACAGCAACCAAAACAACAATAAAAAACAGCAAGGAAGTCATCTCAAGGTTTTGGCTTCTTGAAGTTTCACAGGATAATTTCAGGTAATCTTTCTACTGATCATTTAATGAAATGAGTAACTGATTATTTATTAATTTTTTTTGGAAGGGAATTTTGAAGCTTTGGACTTCTGACAGGCACCCAAACTTGGTGCTCAAAAGCCCTGGCAAGTAGAACCTAAAATAATTTTGGAAAAATTCCACATACCTTCCCATATATTCAGGAACAACAATTCTGATTCAGCCTCATGATGACTACTGACTCATGCAACCTTTAAAAATCAGCCTACAGACTCTAAATATAATTTCTTATTTAAATCTATTGCACTGTTCATGATTTCTAAATCTCTATCCTTCTCTCACTCCACCTATCTAAGGGCTGACACATATTTTTTGGATACTATTGGAGATTTTTTCATGACAGAGGGGCCAGAATTTGCCAATAATAATGTGTTATTTAAGGTGGCAAAGTTGAGAGTGAACACTGAAGGCCTGCAGCAGCTTATCAGGTTACCTCTATAGTCAAAGTGGAAAGGGTATCCAAAAAATTACTCAAATCTCAGATAATGTTGGGTGTTTTTGTAAGTTTACTTCTTCCCTTAATCACTGAGAGACTTAAGGAACCAGTTCCTGACTCATCCTTATATTAATGGGCATTAATCCAAGTTTTAGTACTGATACCTCATAGAAGATTTCATCTCACCATGCCCTTTCTCTCATCAAGGTTCAACACGGGATTCTTTTCATTCTCTTAATCTGCAGGGTCCTAGGGCCATAAGAAATCAGTAGGAGTTTCATTAATTCCTTCTTTGGGCTTTCAGCACAATCAGGGGAATAGAGAGCCAGGTTCTGGTCCTCAGTGACATCAGAGCCTCTCAGCATGTCTGCATAAACACCAACAGTCTTCAATCTCCCCCAAATATTACCTTGGGGGATTTCTCACATGCATTATAAAGTTAACACAATTGGTCTTTTAGTGCCTTACTCTACCTCTCCCGAGGTTCATGGCATGCAAGTGAGAAAGGATGGTTTGTTCCTGGCCAATTCTAAGTAATATAAAGGTCTACTATCATGGATGGGAGACTACACATTAGAGCAGCTCATGAATTTGCCCTAATATGTGCTGTGGGTGCCACAGCTGCAGCCAAGAATGAAAATGTCTGGCAAATGGGACTGAGCCAGAGACAGTGACCTGGTGAGCTATGGCAGACCATGAAAAACTGCAACATTTATTCACGTCTGGTTCAGAAAAGGTGAGAGGAATTTGGTCTCTAGAAAACAAAATCACAAACAGTTCCTCTGTTATGCTGTATCATAACACAAACAGAGATTTGTAGCTATCCCTGTGAAATAATTTAAGAACAAAAATTGCAAATTTTTTGCAGTTTATGCAATTCATGCCATATATTTTCAAAGAGTCCAATGCACAGATGGGTTTTAAGTCAGTTGGATAACGTTTTTCTAATACTGAGGGATATTTTGTTTCAACTCATAAAACTGATACTTCTTGTGGTCAGAGTGAATATTCTTCAGTTATCTGATAAGGCAGAGGGATAGTTGAAAGTGTGTCTTGTGCGTGGAGAAGCATTGACTCTAATTATTCTAATTATTGAGGAAATAAAAAAGAATAAATTAATTTGCAGTAGTTTGGCATTTGATGTTATTCACTGCAATGAATCTCAAAAGCTTTTAAAAATTGCACTTGACATTCTTTCCCAGTGTAGAAATATCCGTGGATACATGTGAGACAAAAGACCCTTCATGTCTGCCAGCTGAGACCTCCAAGTGGGATGTCAGATATGAGACTTCTTCGTGGAGAAACGTGTGTGTTTCCTACCAAGGTTTCTGTCTTTCCTTCCATGAAAAGCGAGTACATACCTCTCTTTCTCTGCTGACAGCTTACCCCTGACCAGGAGTTACCTCCTCCCAGGAGCAGAGCCCTGTCCAATTCCCCTCTATTCACCCACTTGAGCCTTTGCTGTCCCAGCTGTGGAAAAACACCCTCTCCTTGGCCAAGAACACCCAGCACTCTTGGAGAGCCCAGGCAGAGCAGGCTCCAGGGCTGGCTGTGAATGAGAGGAAAGGACCATGAACAGCACAATACTGATGGCTTGGCCCACAGTCAAGGCACTCAGGGCTCTCCAGCAGGCTCCTGGGGGATACACCTATACTTGCATCTGGATAATCATTGCAATACACAGCCTCATTATTCCTTGCCTTCCCTGGATCCCAGTACAAAGTGCACTCTAGGTGATTGATTTCTGAGAAATGTAACATGGGATCCGTGATAATAAGCTGCAGGCAACATACAAAATGTTTATGTTCCACCACAGAGTCCAAATTTGTGAAATAAATATTTGTGCTCTCATATGTCTGAGGGATCCTGCCATAGAGAACACTATGTGCTATACTGTGCTTAAGAGACGCCCATGGCAGGACTTGGGCAGACCTTTCCCTGGTTGTTCAGTGCAGGATTTTCTTCAGACTCTCTTCTCATTTTCTCTGCTTCTTTGGAAAAAAACACTTTAGAAGGTATTTTTGTTAATGAGTCATCTACTGTATAAACTATAAATTGTATATTGAATAAGGTATAATGTATCTCTTTGAAAGGCTGGAATCTTCCTGTGCTAAAATATACTCAGACACATCAAACAGGATTTCAGCCCAGAAACAATAAAATTCAGCAGTATTTAGGAACTGATGGAGAGAAAAAAAAGAGATTAGAATACAGATAGGAATGTACCACGTTGAGTGAGAACCTGCCCATTTAGCAAATTCTGCAGAATTAAGAAAAGTTATCATTAGTGTTTGGTCACGTATGCAATCCCTACTGTGTGTCATTAAAAGATACCAAAAAAGTAAATGTCCTCAAATCACCTCTTGTCAAATGATCAGGTAAGTTCACTAAGAGCACTTTATAAGTAAGAGAGCAAATGTTCTTTCCAAGACATCTTTGTGTTCTTGTTTAAGCATAACATATGTTTTACTTTTAACTTCCTTAGAGTGGAATTTTGCTAGGGGAACTTATTAAGAAGCAATTCTGATCATAAGAAATGTACAGAGAGGAAAATCATAACACTAGGAAATATTGGTGCCAGCTTGAATTTTGTACATACCTCTTCCCCTCAAAATGGCATTTTCCCTTTTGACCTTTAGACAGCTTTACCTTTTCTTTCTGCAATGTATGAAATGATCCTAGTAAGCTTTTTTACCTAGCATAAATATTTTATCACACAATTCTTTAGACTGTTGACATAAATCTAGGTTTTCCTATTATTATTGATTTAAAATTCATCATTTACCAATTGAAATAGTAAGTAATAACAGTAAAAATAATCTTTTTTGAGGAATGGGCAATATATGATGGTTTGATGATTAATTAATATTTCATCCTTTTTTTGTTTTCATTGTAATAGACTGGCTTGTTCCTGAATTCAGTCTATTTATTTGTAAAATAATGTAATTTTGGGATGTTGAGTCTTTTCAATTGTATGACTGTGCAGTGAAAGACTAGATCTGAACTTTTCTTCAGATAAGTTTAAATATGGCATCCTTTAGACTTGGCTTATTTCTTTTCCTAGGACTTTGATCTATCACAGAAAGAGGCAAGGGGAAATGCTGCAGGCAATAAAATCATCAGACTAAAGACATTAGAAAAGAGATAGTAAGAAGTTCAGCCTCTGGTTCAGTACATGGTTAATATTCAGCCCAGAGAGATGGACTTGTAAGGCCTGATTTGTGTCCCCAGAGGCATTGCCATGGATCATCTGACAGAGAATCACAGTATGGATCAGTCAGGAGACAGATCTGCTCCTTTGCCGAGAGGAAATAAGCATTCTAGGACAGTAAGGGGAGAGGAACCATCTCCCAGGCTTGCATACTGCTGCAGGGTGGCCCTTGCGTTGAATAGCAGGGAAAGCCCAAAAGCTGAACCGTTTCAAGCGCCTCTCACCAGGCATGGCTGCCTCACTGACAGCCTTCACCAGGATCCTAGCCTCCGTGGGCTACACCTACTAAGGAACCAGGAATGAAGTTTTCAGCCATCTTCTGGCAAACAGAAGCTGAAAAGTTTGACTCCCAATGTGTTTCAGATAATCAGACCCTGTCTCCAAAATTGCCTCATTCTTCAGTTGTGCTGATACTGTCTTGAGTGTAGTGCTTGATGCATGCTGAGGGTTGGGGAAGAGCTTAAAACTAATTTATATTCCACCATGGGCACCAAAATTACTTTCTTTGGCTCTGCTTGCAGTGTTTTTTTCTTTTCTCTCTCTGCTTTTGCACATTTAGATTTTAAGATGTGATGATGTTCGAGTATCTCAGGGATGACAGCTTTCCAGCTAGGCTAACTAGCTGGAATAACACTCCAGTCTCATTGACAATGACAATGTCCAAGACTTGCAGTTCTCAGAACTGCCTCTGAAAATTTATCATGCCAAACTAGATTTTGTGAATAAATTACCCCTCAAATTTTACTCCATGTCTTTATTTATATACACATATATACACATGTATGCTAAACCCATAATTTTAGTCCCTGAGATTTGTTGCAAATTCTGTGAGCACAGTCTTTGAATTTATTTGTATAAACTGCATACACTTGAGATCTTAGTGTCTATTTTACCACGTTGCTGACTAAATCATCAAGCCAGGAGCAGAATAGGATATCAAAACAAAAGATGCAAGAAAAATCACAGGTATTGACAAGGAGGTTTTGGAGTTCAATAGCACAGCTTTTGCCTCCTCATACAGCCTACCAGTGCTGCATGCTGAGCTGTGACAACCAGTAGCTCTGCCACACTGAGCTGTTCCACAGCTATGCTGTCAAACCTCTCTTTTAGCATCTCCTGAGTGAGCTATGATGGCTTTATTATTTGTGAAAATTCTGGAAAATGCCATTCTTCCTCAGCATGAGCTTCTGACCAAGCCAGTACAAGAAATGAAAATAGCCATTTACATACTTTCCAAATAATTCAGATCAGAAAAGCATGGAAATTCTTGCAGCTGCTACCGGGAAACAGTGAAACCACAGCAAGACCCGACCTTGACTTGTGCGATCTGTGTTCTCAGCTGAGCTACATTCATATTTTCCATGTTTTCAGTAAAAGACACATGCCTTGAGTGAATGTTTCTGCCTTGGCCCATCCCCTCTTCACACCCTGAGAAGAAAGATCCTGTAAAGGGCCAGGACTGCCATATGAATTCTTCTCCCTGAGGGCAGAGCCCGGGAGAGGTGACTGCCCTGTGCCTACCAGCTAAATACTGACAGTTGCCTTCATCCAAATGTTGGAAAGAGGAATCCAGCCACTCGTGACCACGGAAGAAAGACAATGAGAGCTTTCTCAGGCTTGATATTTGTTATATTAATAGGAGCACAGACACTAGATTACATGGTATTTCAGCTCAGCACTGGTCAGACCACGTGTAGGTGCTGCCTTCAGCTGAGACCTCTGTGGGAAAGACATGGACAAACTGGAGCAAGTTCAGTGAGAGCCTCTGAAACACTGGGAAAAAACATTCTTCCCGTGCAGGAAGGTGCAGACACAGGGCTGATTTAGCCTGGGGAAGGAATCCCCACCTGTGAGCAGGTGGTTGGGAAGAGGCAGCCAGGGCCTCCACTGTGCTGCACGAGGAGAGGCTGAGGGACAAGGGGCCTGGGGTGAAATGAGAGGTCCAGGCTGGGCATAAGGAAAAGCTTCCTCTTGCTGAGGACAATGGGACCAACTTGGGCATTTGCCACACCTGAGTGGACACAGTCCTGAGCATCCTGGTCTGAGGATGCAGCTGGCCCTGCTGTGGGCAGGTGTTTGGAATAGAAATTCCTGCTCAGCCTCTGGCTCAACCCTGTGATTCTATAATATATAAATAAATACATAATAAATGAGAATAATTCTTCACAAGTGACTGCATGTTCTAAAGGGTATTTGATTTTTAAAGTCATTAATCTGTCCCTCTATTTTTTTCTATTTTTCCCTCCCTTTCCCACTCTAAATAATGGGTACTGTAATACCTTTTATTTTTTTTTTCCATTCTGCAAAAGAAATTACCAAACTTTACCATTGGAGGGAGATAGTGATGAATCTTTTGCTCTCAGATGAAGTGTAACCGTACATACAGAGGGGAAAGGCAGGAGAAACTAATGCTCCCAGCCAGGTGGTATACTTCATACATCTAAACTGATAGTAAGTTGCTGATTGTCACTGTATTTGCTATTATTGTTAACCCTGTGAATAGATATTGCTCTGCAGATAGATGAAATGTCTGGTCTCTGCCCTGGAGAGCCTGTGACCTTAGGCTGTAGAGGTAAACTTTTAAAAAGGACCCAGACTGATGTGGATCAGTGGAAATTAAACTAAAAAATCTGCTGCTCAGGATGGAATTTTCAATGTTGTTATAATGCAGCTTTAGTCTTTTAGATGTCTAAAACAACTCCACTTACTGGAAGGTGAGAATCCTACCCTCCTCTCACAATATGTGGAGAGTTCTAAACCCTCATCAGCTGGATCAACAAAAAGCCATTATGGTTATAAATAAACCAGAGGGAATATTATCTGAAACTCTACTTCTTCACAATCTTCAAACTGCAGGAAATGAGGGATTTTTAACAGAATTCATTATCCTCAGGTCTCTTCAATCCTTAGCTGCCTGTGCTATGCTAAATTCACATAGATTATGGCCATTTTGAGCTTTCTTTAATAATATGAGGGCTAACAGAAACAGGACTAGAAGAGAGAAGAATGTGAAACTTAATTCCTTTTCTTTGCCTTTAAAAACAGGATGCAACGCTTCTGGATAACCATGAAATCACTGTGAGTATTAGATGTTCCAAGGCAATCTGTGTAAAAAAGCAGCATTTTACAGGGCAGAGCCTTGAAGAGCAGTAAACCAAGGAAAAGGGGCTCCTCTCCTAGAGGTAAAACCTCCAGCAACATAGTCAAGCAGTCAAAAACTATGGAAGGTGAGATGATTTCTTGGCCATGGGAATATCAGACCCAAGAGCCTGTGAAATTGTTCATTCTCTTTCTCTGATCTAATGAACATGTGGTTATTCTCTGCAGCTTATTACTCAAACCATCAAGGAGGATCTCAGAGCAGTCTATTGCCTGGAATTTATGGTGTTCACCTCTAAATGCTTGCAACATGTAAAGGCCTTTCAGAAGAGAATGGAATAGAGATTGAACATCTCATATTGAAGTTCAGAGCTTTTCTTACAGTTCAGTGGGAACAGGAGGATAGAGCTGAATTATTTGAATATGAATTATTATCTGGGCAAAAGTTGGAAGCACCTCTACTGTGTTGATACTTTATTAATAGAAGAAAGAACACCTCCCAGCTCAGAAGAGTGAACCAGACCAGTACTAGCCTGAGATGTGTTGCATACAGTTTTAGAAATCTGACAGAATGGAAGTGCTTGCAATGGCTGAAAGCAGATAAGTAACTGCCAAGAGGGGTTGGCAATGAGACACTTTCAAAGCAATTAGGCAGGAGTTATCTGCTGTGACCTGCTGTGACCTGTGACCTGCTGCACCTGTGAACCCACATTAATCCTCACAGAGTTGGAAATTGAATGATAACATAAGATGATGCCAAGAGTCAGCTGAGATACAGTCACTAGCCAGATATGCATGCCTAGTTCATGCAAATAGGAAGCAAAATTGAATCTTTTGTTGCACCCTTCAGATAGCACATTATGTTGGGGTAGTTTTTGGCACATTATGTTGGGATCTATCATGACCAATGATAGTGTCTCATCTGAGATCACTTTCTGAATCCAGGTCTAAGACTTCAGACTAGCAAGTCCTAATACGTGTATCTAATTTAATTCATGCTAAACATAATAGATCTTGAATCAGTTCAAACATGCACATAAATATTTTCAGCATAGAGTCAAACCATAATACATTTTGGGTTAAATTTATCCATAACTGACTTTCCATTCAGGACCTTAATTGTCTGATTCACTAATGCCGAATTGATTTGAGCATTTGTACTGGAAAAGAAGACGCTTAAAAGTGGGAAGACTTCTCATTCCTCAGTCTCTATCTGAACTCCAAGGATGTAGCACAGTCTGAGTGCTTTATTTTCAAGCACAGATGATGGCAGGTAGAAAGCCCACTGTTCTCCTATTCATGTTAGAACACCAGCTTTCCTGGCATGAGAGAACACTACCAAATGCGTGGTCAGATTCCTCAGCTAGGAAGAGCTCACCTAATGCTGCTCCAAAAGTGTCCACTTTAAACAAGATCTGCATGGATGTGAGCAGCACCCCAGCATGAATGTGCTAAAGCAGGGGATAGCAGTGGTCAGTCAAGCTATGAGAAAAAGATGGGAGTGGAAGTGTAGCAAGAACCTCATACTGCTCTCATATATTTCCAGTGGCAAGCAGTCCCTGAGATGAAATGCTTCTGGTAACAGACATCTCTTTGGTTGATCTGTAAATTAAGTAACTGATTGTTACATTTATATGTGTGTTAAGGTTAAATTATGGATTGAATAAAGGGATTTTGGATTGAACAAGCTTTCAAGGTGGGGCTTGACTGTCTGATGGCATCATATGGCAAGTGGAGAGAGGAGAAAAGCTTTGGCCATGGAGGCCAGGAGGACCTGACCCATGTCAGGACACTCTTTGTCTGGGCAATGCACACAACATTGTAATTCCTACCAGATTTCAGCCAGCACATATTCCCCCAGAAGGCTTCTGCAGGAGCATAAAGGAGGAAAGACAAGTTACTGCTCCCTCATCTCTCCAGGCACTTTGAGACAGTGGCTGGTCTGGGTCTATGAAATGATAAAAACAGTTCAGAGCTGCCTTTCCCACCTATTATATTCAGATGTCTGATATGTGGACTTTGTATAGAGCAGATCTGATTCTTTACTGTGACATCCCTAACATATGGGAAAGAGATTATGAAAGGAGGGTTGGAAAGTGAGATACTGCAATATCTATAACTTTGCTTGTAAAAATGAGCATGCTATGGTATATTGCACGTAGTTTTGATGTAATGAGAAAGACTAAGTACGTGCAATACACGCAGAGACTTTGTCTGGGGTTCTTTTTTACATTTCCTATTACTCAGAGTTTCATCCTCCCCATTCCTTGTCTCTTTCCCTGTCTGCCCTGCCAAGCTCAAGAGCCCTCTCTACACTGAAGCACACTCCGGTTACACCATGCTCACTACATGCTGCTCCACAGCCTTTGAGAGCTGCCACTCCAATTGCACACTGAGCTTGGACAAGGTGACTGCTATGGCTAAACACAGCTGGGTCTCCAGTGCCAAGCACATTCAAATCTAGAATCTACCAAGTCGTGAGAATAATTTCTTTGCCTCATTCTCATGAAACCTCTGAGTCTAGAGCACAAAACCATTGTAAATCTTTCCATCCCTGGCAGTGGGGCAGTTTCACCTCCAAATACACTGAGAAAGATACAGTAAAATCAGTGAAGAGGCAAAATGTCATTGCTTTGTTCGGAGATTGCTATTGGCTATTTAATTTTCTTTTATCACTAAACATTGAAGCTGTAAGGTTTACTTACATGTGTCTGAAAGATAACAGCTTCTGAAGTGATTGACACACTTTTTAGGTTTGGAAATTAGAAACTGATATGTATTTGATGGGAATAAGCATTTTATGTCCTGTAGAAAAGAAATTATGTACCTAGAATAAATTTGACCATGATGATATTGAACTAAGATCTTACCACGGTCATCCAAGACCCTGTAATTGTGCTGCTCTGGTCTATGTGAGCATTCTTACAAATTCCATAATATTTTGAAATAAGTGAGGCATCATTTAAAATTTACCTTTCTGAAAAAGCTTTATTTCCTTGCATTTAATTTCACAGTCTGAAAGATTAACACAAATGCATTTAAAAGTAGGTTCCATGACCATATAAATGGTTTTATTTTTCCAAAATTTAGGTACCTTACAGTTGCCCTTGGAATGACTAAGTCAACAGGAGATGCCTGGATTCCCAGCTCTTCTGAAATTCAATCTATTTCTTTAGGTGCATAAGTAAGAATTCAGGGCTCAGATACATGATCTAATTATGTGGCTTAGCAAGCTGACACTCATCTTATGATGTATGATAAACAGTCCTTTCACTAAATGCAGTTCAAGTCATCCTCAGGACCCAGAATTATTTCTGCCACAGACGTAAATGGCAGAGCTCCTGCCGCCTGGAGTGGAATAAGTTCACTGCAAGCCTGAGATGTTTTGCCTCAAGCTGCATGCACGTTGACATGCCCATATGGCATTTCTTCTGGCTCTGTCGGCTCCTCCCTTGCAGCTGGTGTTTGTGCAAGGCTATGGATGCAGGCCCTGTTCCAGCTGCAGCTGTGCCAACAAAAAGATGAGTGCCACAGCCTCCTCCCCTCTCCGCTACTGGAAGTTACCAACCCCTCTGAACTGCTGGCCAGGCTCTACATGTGACTTCCCATAACTTCTTTCGGTCAAAATAACAGAGGCAGTCTTCTTTAAATTCTGAACGTTGTCTCTTCTCTTTTGGATGGATGTTGGATAGGGGCCGCAGAGAGAAGGTGATGAGTGCATGGGGCTGAGGTGTTGCTTCAATGACCTCTTCACCTGGTGCAGCCACAGCCAAGAGGGTGCACAACCTATGTGCAATTTCTAATTGAGCCCACTGCTGTCAAGAACCCTTATATCCTGGCAACAAAATTGTTTATAAGGCCCAAGGCATTCCTGCAGTCAATATTAATGCGGACTGATGAATATGCTAACACTGGTTCATTTAGATTTCTAAAAATTAAGTCAAGAAAAGCCATTAAATAAATGGTTGGTATTAAATTAAATGAAAACAAGCCAGGATTCCACTCTGGATAGTGAAACTGAACAGGAACAGAAAAAAAAAGGTGCTGTAAAGTGAGAGGTGGCTACCAGACAAACAGATGTGTTTATCTTTGAGGTATTTTTAAAATTTTTGTCCTGTTTCATTTACACCTAAACCACATCAGCATCAGTCATATTTCTCTTGGTTTCCAGTGGCTATTATTTTTAAACTGTGTGCATTGTTGGGAAATACAAAGAGAATTTAATGCAGAGAGCTATACCAAGCCAATGACTAATTTTTCTTCTGGATCCTTTCCGGATGACTTTTTGTGAAGAATTTCAATCAAACCTCAATTTATACCTACCGTAGTCAAGAGAACATTTTTCATTTCATGAGCAGTTTCTTCCTATACTCCCCCTCAGCATGTGAGACAGACTTCTTGGAAATGCAAATTTGGTGAAATGCATTGTATCAATAAATCCCAGCATTTGCGAGAAAGCTGTGCTGATCTTGAATTCAGAGCAAGGCCTGAAGCAGAAAGTCAACAGACTACTTTGTACACTACAGCTTGGGAAGAATAAGATTGAAACAAATACAGAAATCATCATTCCAAATGAAATATCTTTCCCAGCAATTAGATGAGCCCTCAAACACCAGGTTCTACAGAAGGAGAGGGTGAAGATTTGATCTCTCATGGGATCAGCAGACAGAAGAGTGTGCAAGGAGTAAATCTGTATTCTATTTTTCTTTTCCACCTAATGTAGTCTTCAACTGGGGCACCTTGGTTGTTCTGGTGCAAAAAATGGTACAAAGAAAACTTGAAATCAGGCAGTCAGTGTTTTTGTCCTGGATTATCAAGATGGGTTAACATGGAGTGGAGCTGACAAATCAAAACACCGAGGCAGCTTTTGTTGTTGTTCAGACTGAGTCATAGCTACATATGGTACAGTTTCCAGTAAGAGGTTATCTTTCAGACAGCTTACACATGGATTGCCATTCATCAAGGAATTTGGGGTTACTGTAAGCAAAGATAAACCAAAAGGCAATATACCAAAATAATTTATGGAGTGGGCTTAGTGGTGAAAACAATGACTGACTGCTGAAGGAGTCAGTCCTGATAAATTCAAAGAAATGTATCAAAATGAATATTGGATGTAATTTCTGAGTCAAAGGCTATAATCTCATTCCTGAAACTGATGTAAAAAATGTGATCCACTTAGTTCCCATTCACCAGCTGAAGCAGGGCTACCAGTGCTGTTTCCCAGCAGTCAAAAGTACACAGCACCTGTCTCAAGATACTGACCATTTTTGCCTAAACTGTGCAATTTTCTCAAATCCCATTACCACAACAGGACAAAGATGTAGCTGAGCCACTGTGTCTGCATTCTGTCTTTATGCCAGTGAATGGTTGCCATGGTAGGAGAAAAATTTGACACTGAGTGTTTTGGGTTATGAGCATTTATTTAACTCCAAAAATAGCTCGTAGTGCTGGTTTCTTGTTTCTTACCGTATGACATTTTAAGTTTTGTCATGGACTTATTAAGTTAAATTTTCTTTATCTGAGGAGAGGTTAAACTGAAGATAACTTAGCCTAAATGAAGCAGCCTCTTTGATCTCACTAGAGAGTGACCAGGAAGAGACAGAATGCCCCATGAATAGCTCTGCAGAAGCCATCTTGGGGAGATTGACTTTTCTAAATTAACAAATGCACAAAAATATCTGTTAGATTGGTGGTGCCTCAGGGAACACCCCTCCTTTCCCATTCCCTATGGTGTCTATTTTGGACTGAATTTGCTTTAAATTTTGTTTAATCCTGTTTTGAACCGGGAGGTTTGCTCTGATTCCTCAGTGTGGCTCCTGTGGTGGCATGTTTCAGAAGTGCATTGCAACCTCTGCAAAATTACTTTTACCTGTTTAAAACTGAGTCCTGTTCTAAAAGTGGACACCTTCTCTCTCACCTTCTCCACTTCCTTCCTCGTTGTACAAACCTTACCCATACTGTTCTCTCCAGGTGAGCCATCTCAGCCTGCTACACCTCATAGCCATCTCATACCCTAAAATGACCTGCAAATATCCTCCTCCAATCCTTTAGGGGTTAAATGCATGAAGTACAAAGCCCTTATATAGTGTAAAGCAGAGTTTTTCGAGAAAAAAAAGGCATGGTCTGTTAACATTCAGGAGACCAATTGTTACCTAAGGCCACTGTGTCTGGTTTATAACACTGAGCTAGCTGCAAGTCACCACAAAAAAACCACTCCACAGCCTGCCACAGCAGTGTACAAACACACACCTTGTTGCCCACTGGAAGATTTGAGGTATTTTGTTTTGGAAGAATTTAGATCTGGTGGTGAAATCAGGCAGCTCAAGTCCACGGTTCTTTATGGTATTACTCTGTTTCTCCTTTTTCAGGAAAAAATGGGCACTCTACCCAGCCAGCTGAACACAGGCTCCCTCTGCACAGCTAAGTAAACCATCATTGTCAGGAATGTGGGCACAGTCCGGTTTGTGCCAGGCTGTGTGTGCGCTCCCTGCGAAAGCATTTCCTTCAGCAAAACAAGCAAGTGCCACAACGACAAATACTACAACAGTCAGGCAATTGATGGACTGAAATGCTCCTTTGCCACCAAGAAGTGAATCTCTGCATGGAAAGCACAGGGCCTGGAGAACTGCTTTTCCTGCATCTTATATCAGCGTTTTTTCCCCCCCATGATCCAGATCTGACATGCCTTGCTTCTTATAATTCAGAGACCCGAGAGATTTTTGTGGTAACTCAGTGTAATACAATGTTTGAATGTGTTTGCACTCACCCTCTTTTGCATGACATGAATCAAACATACCATTGGTTTGTCTTGGTAGAAGTATGGACCTATATGAAGGTGGCAAACAGGAGATGTGCTCTGACGGTCCTTCTAACACTTTACAGAATAACAGCACCTCAAACAGACATGACTGTCCGGGAATAAAGCAGACATTTCAGGCCATGAACCATTGTCACATAGTTCCTATCACTTACTTTGGATTCACACAGGAAAGTGTCACAAGGAACAAGGATATTTTGGCTCTCCTAAAAATAGCACATATAGTAACAGTGCTTTTCCTAGGATATTTTGGAAACTCAAAAAAAGTGCATTTTTCTCTTTTTTCCCCTCTAAACTAGCAACAGTAGCTGTGTGGTCATTTGGTCTTCTGTTTAAAAAATACAGTACATTCCTTACTCCCAGCCACCTTGACCACTGGCTGTTGTCTTTCCTACGTCAGAGGAGATGAGATCATTATTACCACCAGTAATGATGCCTGAAGAAGCTCCTCTCTTTTGCCAGCTCATAGAATGGGTCTGGATGAACTATGAAAAGGATCTACGACCCATTTAAACTCCTCGCTGTTTAAATTGGCTATTAGAGTTATGCCGTCACTGTCATTTCTTGGCTTCCTGATGAAAGAGCAGATGACTTTGCTGAACTATCTTTGTTGAGGAAAAATGCATAAAAGCAGAATTTTGAAAAGATCATTCAGGAGCTAGGCAAGGGAAGAAGTTTTAATTGAGACAAGTGGGAAAAATAAAATAGAAACTTGAGGGAAGAGGAAGAAAATGGTAAACCTTTAAGCATAATCCAGTGAAATAAATTTGTCATCAGATTATGTCTTGTCATGTCCTCAAGGTATTCAACAGAGGCCTGACTGTGTTCAAATATTGCTCTAATAAAAGGGAGTGATAAGGTCATTGTGTGACTTAATGTTGAAAACCGGTTTTGCAACAAAGCTGTACAGCAATAAATAAGTTTTTTCATATTTTACTGAACTTTACCCATAGAAAATAAAGAAACCAGAGAACACAGAAAAAACCAACCAATTTATAGATAGTACAAGAAACACCTAGCTCATTCTACTGTGTCATTCTACTGTTTGACTGAAATGTTGTTTACTTTAAGATGAGTAATGACAAGGATGTCTTTGAAAAACAGCATTCAAGGCTGATATTTAACTCTTCTCCCCATGAGCATCTGAAAGAGGCAATTCAGACTGTGGAACAAGGGAACTGGCTGAGTCTCAAGAGGAGGTGGTCTACTGAAGGCTGTGAGCATGATTCTTCAGATGATCCAGTGTCTCCTGAAAAGAGCTTCTGCATCCTTGTTAGGTAAAAAATAATACAGGACACAAAGGATGAATTATTCTTTCACTTGCTGATGCAAGAGAGAAGAGTGTCACAGACAACAATCCTCTACAAAGAAGAATGCATAATGGGATATGCTATGACATTTTAATTATCCCTGACCCCAGACCTCCAGCTCAAATAAGGATGAATGCATTTAGGAATAACTGACAAGACTTTTACTGCTGAGTATGTCTGCAAGGAAGCTGCCTGGCAGAGTGAGGGCCTAGTCTTGCCCGTGTCCAACAGAACTGAAGAGTTTTGAAGGACTTGTTTGAAGCTACTGCAATATGGGTTAGTTTCTGTTCCTGTTTTTATTAAGGTCCTTCTTCATTTCATGGTCAGTTGGCACACATCCCCAAGGAGACAGAGCCATGCTCTGGGAGCTGATACCAGCACTGTTGATACAGTGCCCTGTGTTTTGGAACAATTCCTTGGAAAGACACAGAAAAATTGGGCAACAAAAGGGTGTTTTCTGAAGTTTTCTGAACTTGGCCTCCCCCGTTCTACATTCACCCACACTTAAGAGGTTGGTGAAGGCTAGCCGTAATCTATCCAGAAACCAACTGCTTTAACAGATGTAGTTCAAGATGTTACCCTACAAACACATAGGTTGTTTGAAATTTTATTTTCCTTACACACTTTCTATAAAATAAAGTGTACAGCAGCCAAAGTTACTTGAATATTCTTACTAACCTTATTCTTTTGTTGTTTCTGCTATGCACTGACTTCTGATACTAACATGATTTCTTTAAAAGGACATATCACATAACTTCCACACTACTGAAACATTGTTTTGAAGTCCCATTGACTGAAATCTCAAAACTTATGTGTTGTGGGTCTGTACAGCTTTACTTCTGTGGAGTCTCCCATTCAGGGTCCAAAACACCACTCAAAATCTTGTGGGTTAGGGGTTTTTTTTTAACTGGATGGCTCTTAAATTATGCATATCAGCTGTATCTTGGGCAGATTTTAAAACATCAAAGTGCATAAAAATATTACTTGCTTGCTCTTTTTTGTCTTATATTTACCAATAGCATCTGACTGGGGAGTCTAGGAAGAAAGCACAAGTGATAATGGAGTGATATTTATGAGGAAAAACTCCACGAAAAATCTGATACTGCACAGCTAACAGTCTGACATGGAGGCACTCAGCCCTTTGTGGACTGCTCTGTCTTTTCCCAGTACAGACAGAGTGAGTCACTGGGAATTATACACCAAAGCAGTCATATGCTCCCACCACTAATTTCCAAAGTACACGAATGCAGGCAAAATTTGGTATGTGTGTATATGTGTATAGTAAAAGCTGAAATAAACCAAACCAGTCATCTGTCTAGAATATTTACTCTAATAATTGCTTTTTGCTTTGCAGATGTTGTTGTGGGTCTTTTGTGAGATGCCCACAGAGGTATGTGAGAGAGTTTGCTGGCTTCCCAGAAATCTAGAAATCCCAATAGGTTGTCAAATGGAAGTGGTTCACAGTCTGCGACTGGGTTGATAGTGATAAGCACAACTTTTTTGAACAGTAAAAGCTCTTTATTACCCAAAGCTCAGTCAAAACTATTTTTTGACAGAAAATTGTTCTTCAGACAATGGGAAACTGTATTTGATGCAATCAGCACAAAAACACATTGCCTTCTTTCTGGCAGCCATCAAATGCTTTGTTTTCTTAACTTGAAAATAAACAAGCCTCAAGGAATTTGTGGTTTTATACATCTTACATAGTCTTTTGGGTGGGCTTTTTTTTTTTTTTTTCCAAACCTGGATGAATTTGCAAATATTTGAAAGTTGTGAAGTAACTTTCCACTCTGGTAAAGAAGAATGAAAAGAAAATTCCTTCTTTCAAAGACTTTAAACAGTCTATCCCCAATCCACATTAGATACTTGGATGCAAACAGCTGCCACTATTGCTTTGGAGGAGTAAAGCACCCTACAAACAGATTTTGTTGCCTTCAGAATGTGACAATAGAAATATAATTTCAAAGCCTACATAGATTAAAGCCTTTATTTTCCCATCTTTACTGAGATTATCTAATTGCTGCTTTGCAATTTTTAATCTGTAATTTAGTTTTGCCATGCAAGACTACTTAGCTTCCCTTATGTGTCTGTGGGATGGGCCCAGCTCTCTTTTAAGGATGGGGCTTGGTGTGATGAGATGTTTGTGTGACAGTGCAGTGACAATTTTCCACTTAAATGCCAAGTCCCCGGAGTGGATATTTTTTTTCTGAGAGCAGAAAATGGCAGACCCTTCCCTTGGCTTCTGCCACATAAGAGTTACATGGAAGCCCAATGTGCAGCTCTAATGGGACTTAATGGTGATGCAGGCAGGCTGTAGATATACAAGATTATCCATGTACTAGAGGAGTGCTTTAGAATGACAGGGCTCTAAAGTCTGCTTCAGTGGAGACAACTGCATGAAACCAATCATATGGAGACGAGTGTGCTGAAACCTACAGGAACATGCCTTGAAATCTGATTATCTAGGAGGTCTCAACATCTTCATTAATATTACAAAACCAAACAAGGAGATATGCTTCAGCCCAGTTTTAAGGGTTGTTCTTCCCCTTTGCAATGATTTTCTATATCTGTTTGGTAATGGACTGTGGATGGGTTTTAGAGTTTGTGAGCTAAACACAGGGAAACTTCTCCAAATACAAGGAAATCCCACTGAAAACTCAGCTGAAATCTTAAGATGTCAATATTTGTATCTCCATCATTAGAAAAAAAAGTTAATCTCAGTCTGGCAACCTTGGGGACATGCTGTAAGGATAGTCTGGAAGGCTTTGATCTTAAAGTTGGACTGATATTCATGAGCTGCTATGGGAGAGCACCAGTGTAGGACTACCAAGTAAGAGTAAAATCCAGGATCAAAAAAAAGTGCTATCAGATTCTAGTGGAAATTGTACACATTCATATTTTGGTCTGGTTTGTTTCTGCCCCTGGCTGTATCTTTGACTTCTTCTGTCACACTCAGACAAGTTATTTTACATATATGAGAGCTGGTACCCACACTGTAAAGTGGCCACTGCGCAGGAAATTAGCCCACAGAAGACTCAGATCCCAGCTTAATTAAAGGTTGCAGAGGAAATTTTGTTCCTCAGAGGAGAGGCTGGGTCTTATTATTCTGGTAATTATCATTTACTGTAGCTACTAGGTACTAGTTACTAGTGGCTACTGTAGCTACTGTAGATACTAGTCCATTTGCTTCTCCTAGTTTTGGAAGCAAAGCCTCTTACCAGTGTAAATCATGTAACATCCATGAAGCTTTTCTTAATTTAAAGAAAAACTGTTGGATAAACATCAGCCTCTAAGTGTCCTAGACAAGATGCCACTCAGGCATTTCTCAGCTTTTGAGGGGTGTTGTCAGCCTAGACCAATACTAATTTTATTTCTACTCAGTTTCCACAAGCTCCTTGTGCCCTTTTAGAGAGGCCTAAGAGTGATCTTGATAGCAATTGAGAGGAATAGCAAATATGTGGGCCTCTCAATGAGCACTTACAGGAAACAGAGGACTTGTAACTGGGAAAAGTGACATTTTTCACTGTGCAGGAATGTGAGCAACGGAGGAGAAAGAGCCTCTGTATTTTACCTTCCTGCTGGGCTAAACATCATGTCCCCTCAGTAAAGGATATCAAAGGCAGCTGAAGGATATCTTATTAGAACTCAATTGCCAAGGAAGGTGGGCAGGAGTGACCAGAGAAAGCTGTGGGTTTGGATTCCTGTGGAATAACTAACTCCTTACTTCCTGTGCTGCTCTTTCTCTTGGGGATGTGTTGGTAACCTGCCAGCCCCAGTCTGGTAGTAGCTTAAAGGAGGGTGTCCAAGTGAATAGCCCTGGTGGTATGAATAATGATTAAAAGGTTAAAGAAACCCCATATGACTAGCTGCAATCACAGGAGCTCGAGTAGACCCAGTACTCTAATAAGCAAAGAGTGGCACGTTTACTTCTGTAATTGGATATAATCACCATGTGTGGACAGTTTTCCTATTTACTTCTTCAGCGTGCTTATCCCTGGCTGCTGGGGCATTCTTTCATCTGCATCAGTAAAAACATCGTTTGCTTCAACTGTGTGAAATAAAATGAAACCCTATCCCAGACCAGGAAGTTTTTCTCTAGGTCATTTCCACCTTTCTTTGCACCTTTGATGTGTGACCCTCCCACCCACCACCCTTCCTTTCAGCCAGCCCTCCCTGGAATAGCCTCTGAATGAAACGATGGCCCCCAGGACCAGAGGGGAGGCTGTGGTTTCCACGGATGACTGCCCACTGCAGGCACTGCTTACTTGTGGTGTTTATTTCAGTCCCTCCTAGCTATGGTGCCTGGAGTTGGAAGGGTCAATCCGCAGTTTGGATTGGCATATTTTTAAGGTCCTTTCTATTATGAAATATTTATGAGAGGAAGCAAGGTTGGACATTCCTGCAGCCAGTCCAGTGTCGGAACGCTATGTGCCTTCCTCCCCCAAACATGTAAAAGCAGTCAGTTATTTAATGGAAGACTCACATACCTTGTTCCTTTACATTTCAAGTGAGCTGTCAGAGGAATGTAAACATTTATTTGGAGCAAGCCCTCAGGTAAAGGATTACCATATGCCACAGGAGGAAATTCCAGCATGCCCACCCAAATTTATGCTGCAGAGAGAGCTATGAATAGAAAGTTTGTACACTGTTATGAATATGGATAAAATACATCACTCATGGCCGGGCCATGAAAAATTGAAAAACACATATTTTGGATCACAGAATATTTTCAAAAATATATTTAAAAGAAAATAAACATGGGATCTTGTGTGTTCATTTACTGTTTGAAGTACCTTCGGGGAAGACAGACATCAACAAATTTTCTTCCAGACCACTCACTTCTCTTGATAACAGGAGGTTTTTTGGGAGGAAGGCTAGTCTCATTCCTGGGATCTCTTTGCTTCCTTACCTATTGCCCATTTATTTGGAGTTTGTGTTGTATTCAGGATTAGCAAAAGCAGATTCATTTAGAGGGCTACATTCAATCTTAAAGGTCAGAATTTCTCATTCTCAATCACTTTAGAAGGTGATCTTTTCATGAATGTTTCATGACCCTTGTTCACCTTGCAAATGTGTTTAATTAGCATATTATTATTATTATACAGCCAGACAGTAATCATTATTGTTTCAGTGTGGTCAACATCAGCTTCTTTTGAAGTGAAAGGATTTCTGCTAAATGGTTTTTTTTAAAACTTGCTTCTGGGAGGACTGCCCCACCATGCAAACCAACTGCCTCTGGACACCTCAGCAACGTTGGGTTGGGCAATATAAAGGTTCTGCCCGTGCCCTAGAGCTTGCTACTACAACTCAAATCTATGTAGAGCTTCTGTACTTCAGTCCTCCATGTCAGCCCCCTCCAACATGTTGCACACTCTCTTTTAGGTGCAAGGGATTCATGAAGGGTGCACTGCCCTTCCTCTAGGCTTATGTGTTTGGGCCAACTCATGAATTTCCTCTCAGGACCTTTCTCCTGCCTTTTCCTTTCTTCTTTCTCCTTGCAGCATCTCTTTCCATTGTAAAGGGATTTTTTTTTTCATGTGTGGAAGTGACAGAACAATACTATTGTTACATGAGAAGACGAAAACAACCTTATTATTAGGGAAAGAGGAGTGTGAGAGAGTGAAAGAAAATAGTCTTTAACAGCAGGAACACTTAGAATGGCATCAGACCCAAGCCAGAAAATGTTAACATGGAGGAGAGGAGGAGTTTGATGTGGGATAGTGAGCTGCCTTGATTATCTTTCTCTCTTATCCCAAAGCCAAGTTTATTTTAACAGGAAATTGCGCATTAGGTTGAATGAGAAACATATGGAAAGACAAAGTTACCGATTTAAAGTCTTAAAATTTGTCCTGCCTAAGGAATGACAGCCCAAACCTCACTTAGGTTAGGCAGCTGTGGCACATGATATCAGTGTTCAAGCCAAATACATTCAAGGCAAATATCCATGAGTTCCCCAGAAACAGACACACCTCTGCACCCTTTTCTCAGGGGTGTTTATACCCAGGAGAATTTGAGCCATAAATTTCCTACACTCACCTGTCCCTGCCCTCTGTACTTACTGCTGGGTATGGTGCAGCACTCCCTTTGTGGGGGATTCTAGGTGCAGAGCAGGACCTCATGTTGTTGGCACTTGAGAGACAGGGAGGATGTGTTTTTTGTGGTGAAACAAAAAGGTACAGCTAAAGAATGCAACTTCTCCATCCCTTCTTCCTGGTGAGACAAAAATGATACCTTATTTAGTTAATTTAAAATTAATTAATCCTTGATAATTAGAGAAAGAGCCATTGAATAAGAGCTTTACTGCAATGTAGGTTGTCTTTATGCCCCTGGTTGTGTCTTTTAGACAGGGAGAAGGATATAAATTCTGAAATTTTGGTGATGAAGAAATTATTAAGAGTAAATATTTGGAAATTGGAGAGTGAAGACAATGGCCTTTGTGATTTTTGCACTAATATATTGCCTCTTTTGAGCATTGGATGCCTTAGCAGTTAATTCTTAATCTGATGGGGCAGATGTGCACTCCCTGACCTTCCTGTGAAAGGAAAACAAAGTACCATTCACTCCAGGCTACTAACACTCAGACAAAAAAAAGGTCTGATCTGTAGGTGAAATCTGGTTCCCGAGGCAGCAGAGAGAAATGTTGGAATGAAACATAACATCATAATAAAATAATGGCTTCAGACTACTCAGCATCACAATGCTGTGCATGGCACATTTGATACAGTGAATGATTAAGTTGTTATTGCCTTTTTCTAGCTAAGGAAACTTAAACAAGAAGCTTTCATTGGTGGTGGCATAGGAAGAAATGAAACTCTAATGTGCTCACTTACAGACTCCTTCTTGAGATGTAGATAATTTGAAACCACTTTGAACTTTTAACATCTGATGAATTTTTAAGCATGAGACTCTACACAAAATATCTCAGTCTGGCAAACAGGCTACACAGTTTAATCTTAAAGTGCATCAGTCACGTCATTGTAGGTGCTAAAAAGTGCCATCAGAATCTAGCACCCACGTTTGAAAGCTGAGTGTGGGAGCAGATGAGGGCAGGAAACAAAGAGACTTTTTATCCTTGTGCCCACTTGCACAAATATTGCAGATGCTCTGAACCTCTGCACTCACAGTATGTGCCTCTGTGAGTGCAAATCACATCAAAGAGATTCCTGGAAACACTACCCTGACAGGCTGCAGCCTGCCTGTGGTGGTGGGACCCTGGGCAAGACACAATCCTTTTAATTATGTCCCGTTAGGATCCTCGGGCTGGACCCAAATTTAAATACCACAGTTTTCATGGAAAACACACTGAGATGTAAGTGAAGTGGCACACTCACTCTGTGTACTAAGGGCTGTAATTTGATAGGAGACTCAATTCATGGTATGACAACCTGTAAACATCTGTGTGCCACAGCAGACAATGTGCTTTGCAAAGGAGAAAAAAACAGACTGTCTTGAGGCATTCCTGACCTGCTGACCAAATGATGACCAGCAGACCTTTCAGCCCAAACCTGGCCATTTTTATTGTGAAAATTGTTTCTACAAGAAAGAGGTGTCATATGATAATTTACTGGCAAGGCTGATTTTCCCAGACCATGGTTGTTTCAGCTGCAGGAACCTTTATTGGGCACAGTCTGAACTTGGTGCCCAGCTTTACTACAGAAGTTCAGTGCTGCTGAAGTTGACTAAGAATAACAGGTACCTGTGAGTTTGACTGTGATCCCCTGTCTCACTGTCAGGTGCTCTGTTTGTACAGGGAGTCAAGTTCCCAACAGATAAGTAATGACACTAAGAGACAGGCAGCCCTCTGAAAGAGCTATGGTTTTAAAGGAAACTGATGTCTGGGTCATGTAGTTTGCCGTGGGGTGCTTGCAGATACAATGCATATGCATCCTGTCATTTACTCCTTGATTGCACCTCTACGTGAACAGCTTGCCTTGAAAATTAAAGCCCTCAGGGAATTTTCCATCAGTGGCTATCCAAACTGTGGCCTAGAACAACCTGAGCTCTTTTGAGGTCCATTAGAACCATTACTGTCAAAAGAAAATGTTTATTTGATTAGCAACAAATAACTGGCTGTTGTGATTTGCAAAGTGGAAGCTGGAAGTTGAGCAATGTCCTTGGGGAGCAGGTGGAGGTACGTGGCTGGGCAAGGAATGTGCTGGGGAGAGGCTGCTGTGTTAGCTGAGGATTTACAGAGGGTACAAAACTCAGGGAAAGTACCTAAAACCCTCCCAGTGAAATAATTAAACTACCTAAGGATTTTTTTTAAAGAAAGTATCTTGATTCTTTAATCAATTTTGTGATCTGGTGGCAGGAATGAAGTTATTCAGTAATGTTTACAATATCATATTTAGTGTTATTATATAGATTTGTTTTAGCTCTCTAAACAATTCTCAATGTGAAAATTGCAGGTTCGCCTGTAAATCACATGGTGATGTTTCCTCTTCCATACATGAACTTAGCTGTTCTTTCAAATTGAAAAAACAAGCTCAGAAGCAACTTAAAAAACAAACATATGAACAAAACCTTATACGTGGATATTTCCAAGATCATGGAAACAGGTGCTAATTAAGAAGTACCATAATTTTATGCAGAAAAAAAAAGTCGAATAGAAGAGTAATAGCTCAGGAGGTCTACTTGTTCTGCTGTTGTTATTGACTGCTTTTAATTTTTATGTGACTCTACTTAGGAGTAATGAACACATTGATTAAAGACTGGTTAGTTTAACATTACCTCATGGTTCAAGGAGTGAAAAGCAAGAGAAAGAGATCTTGCAGTAAACAATTTATGATAACACAATGTTTCTTTTATGTGAATATTAGTTCCTTTGTATTTCCAGACCAGCTTTGCAAATGTATGAAGTTCAGATGATTTTGTTTCAGAGATAGGATAAGTGTCCAGATTTTACAGGTTTTTTGTGAAATTTGATATATTTAAATCTTGATGTTATTACTGTGAGTATCTGTGTTGTCACCAGGTATGTAAGAGACAAATTTGGACATAAGGCTCTTTCAATACAGAATCAAAGGCTTGCCATTAATTTATGAGTAACGCAATCATAAATGCCATATGCTTTTGTCAAAAACTTGAATTGTTTCCAAGTAACATCTTTATTGTGAG
Source organism: Pycnonotus jocosus (assembly GCA_013400435.1). NCBI lineage: Eukaryota > Metazoa > Chordata > Aves > Passeriformes > Pycnonotidae > Pycnonotus > Pycnonotus jocosus. Next base: position 179,441 of record VWYP01029061.1, read on the forward strand.
CATGATGCAATTATCTGTATCATTATTATGACTGCCACTTCTCTGGGTTGTGAGTACATTCAAATGTAAGATACTCATGTAAATGTAAAATACATATTTTAGTTGCGGATTTTTTCTCAGAAGAGAAAAAGACATTTTTTATTAAAGTCTTTTTATTTAAAGACTTTTATTTCTTTTGCTAGTATCAGTAGCTGCACTGATTTCAAGAAACTAAGTTTGAAACATATAATCAAATTTTAATGTCTATGACTGTATATATAATTTACATGCACAGAAGTCAGTTAATTGCAATGAACAAAAGACAATTCTTTAAAAATACATGGAAGTGTTTTGTTTTCACATGCTGCCATGCTGATATGGCAAAGGGTCATACAGGTACCCAAAACACACCAGCCAAAACCAGTCTCTACCCATCTCATGGCTATTGTTCCATAAAAGAGCAGAAATTTCACAGCAAACCTGACAATCTGCTCATTTTACCACAGAGGATAAAGCCCTAATTGTTACTTTACTCAGCAGTTTCAATTCATGAAAGAGCCAAGATAATTGCTTGTGGTTCTGCTGTTCTTTTTGAATTCCAGACTCTTCTGATTTTGATGACTGAAGTAGACATTTCCAAACATGAAAAGATTTATTTCCTATAAGGCACATCATAAATTTCCTGGCAGAGCTGGTCTAGAGTTGCTCAAAGTGTTTGTGGAATATGACTGTGGTCACAGGATCCAGCAGAAATTTTACAGAGGGTGGTAGTGTCAGGAGGGGTCTGGAATAAGCTCCCTGGATCATCACAGATCAATTACCACCTGACACAAAATATTGTCCTCCAGCAGTCCCCCCTCAAGGAGAATTGATCTCTCCTCCTGAAGTCACTGAGGAGATGCCAGCTTCAAGGAAAAGAGCTGAAAAGCTATTCCTGATTTCTGTAGATATTCCATACTTAGTCAGTGGCCCAGTATACTGTTCATTAGCAAGAAAATTCTGACAAAACTAAAATTTACTGGTTTTTCCAGATAAATTTCTACCTTCCCTTTAGTTCAAGCTCAGTTGTCTGGAAATAAAGAAGGAAATGCTTTAATTTAGCTTCACAGGTCTTTGTCACCTAAGAGAAAGGAATCAACGATGGAAATCCATTTTCTCTTTTGCCACAGAGGATGACATGGTTGGCCTCCAAAAAAAAAAAGTCTGTGTAAGTGATCAACATGCTTTAAAAAAAAAAAAAACCCAAACAAACAACAACAACAAAAAAGACATTCTACAGGAAGTCTAACATGGTCTAAGAAATTAGATAATCTTTGAACAGATAATCTTCCAGACTGTGGAGTATGATATTCATTGCTATTGTTGCTGCTATTGCTGGGTTTCATCTCACCCAGTCATCACTGATGTAGCTTGTCTCTGAAAGGTAACAAAGTTTCTAGTCTGTGAGAATGACTGATAGGTCAGAAGTAATATCCCTAAGTAAAAGATGTCTCGATAAAATGTGATTAAAAGCAGATTGACTTTTACAGACTTTTGCATAACCAGTACCTTTTCCTATCACACTAGGGGGTTAATGCTGAGCTAGATCATAATTCAGTCTACAGCTCATTCTTCATGCAGCTTCCAGAGACAGAAATTATAAATTTTGTTCCTTGGACTGTATTTACATAAATTCACTCTCACTTTATTCATTAGCACTGGAATGATGTACTCCATTTTCCTGTTAAACGTTTCCATGATCCTCCTTCCCGTTAAAAAGGTTCTCCAACTCTGTGTGACCTTTCTCCTTGGTGGATCTACTTTTACAAGGATCAGACTAGAAGGACACCAGCAAAGCAAGATAGAGGTAAACAATGTGAAAATGTTCTTTGACATAGCCACAGATTTTCTACTACAGTTATGTTTCGAACACCACAAGTCTGCTGCTCCCAAAATCTTAAACTATCATTTGCTGAAGCATTATGGCACACCAAAATTGTTTGTTACACAGAACAATGAGTCAGCTTAAGTATTTTGCAAGATTAGAATTTGTTCTATTTAGTCCACATTAAATTATAACCTTGCCCATACTTTCTACACATTTGCAAAACATTGCATGTGCATTCCCATAGCTTTAAAAATAATTATATCCTCTGTGTGATAAAAAATTTACAGGGACAAGAACCAGTATTATTATTAGAAAAAAAAATTGGAAAGGATTAAGAATAAAGTAATTGGATCTGATTAAAAAATATTTGCTTGCAGTTTTATAATCTCTGTGGACTCATAGGGAGTATGCTAGGCATGTCTGGTACTGCAAATACAGAGTGCTTTAACTGTATTATTTTTGCCACTTAGTGGTGAGAGGTGACATTAAAATGATTTAGTAAAATTTAGAACTTGCAGAATCTCAGTTAATGAGATCTCTGTTCATTATTCTTGGACCCAGCTCAGTTTACTATGTGATGTGTCTCACATCATAAGACTGTGATCTAATCATTGAAGTCATTGGGCATCAATTTCAGTTTGGCCTGATCTCTTGTTTTTTCAGGAAGATGGACTAAGAATTAATGCATCTTTGCTTAATCTCTTTTCTAGCCTAACCTCTATGTATAGCACAAGACCAAGGCTGTACCTGACCTAGAATTCTAGTGAGCATTTCCTCTGCAATAGACATCAGCCTTTTTTTGTTTTGTATGTACAAATGTATTATTAATTAATAATTACTAATTTTACAGATCCTGCAGTAAGCCTTCCAAAAGCTCTACCAGCCTTCTCCTTTTCCCCTTGAAGTCATACCACAGCTTCAAAGGGAGAAGAAAACAGGATTTCATGCATTTGGGATATCTAATACGACAGCACTGGATCAGCACAGAAACTAGGGCAGATATCTGAAATAAATGAAGGGAGCTTCTTTCTTTGAATATGCATTGGATCACTGATCTCTTAGCTATTAATTTCTAATTCTATTAACTGTATTACATCTATACTTTCTCTCCTTCTTGAGATTATCCATCCAGTAGGCTTCTGTGGTGAGAAGTGAGCAAGGATAAAAACAACCAACTGGGTATTAACCACTATCCTCTACTTCATAAGATGTGGACATGGTGCTGTACATTGCAAAACTTGTAGGCCCAGCTGTTTTATGAAAAACCAGATCCTCCCAAATATTTTTCTTTCTGTAATATTTTCACAAACTGTTTAATTTATTACTGAAAGAAGGAATGTGATATTTTATTAGCATTTACTTAAAGCAGCATGTTTTTTTTTTATGACAGCAGCTGGAATATAGTAAGTCACAGCCTTCTATCATGTTTTCAATGACCCAGAGCTGGCTTTGCACCAAAGAGTTTTGAAAGTACACTGTGTATATCATACTTACATGTCTAGCCTTGGTTCTTCCATCCATGTTATGCTGCCCAAATTTAAGGGGAGGGGAGGTGTGAGAGCGGACACTGAGACCAAAGGAAGGTGATACAAATCCCATAGAAGAGTGTCTGGTTAATTTACATCCAGCTTCTAAGAGGGGCAATAGACCTCTTGATTTTGCCCAAATACAGAGATACTACTGAACATGTAGTTCTGGAGAGTGAATAGAATTAGGATAGTATGTCGTGACACTGCATGACATGGTCAATAAAATGTAGTTTTGCCATCCTCTAGGGTTTAAACTCACTGTAGTAAACCTTCTACAGGTTAAACTCTGTCATATGTAACCAGAGCTGGCTGCTGAAGATAAATAAATAGCATCAACATGGTTCAGTAACAATCTGCTCAACTGAGCATAATGTAATGGTAATTTTAATTTAAATCAGCTCAAATTAATCTTCAGTGACTACACTGAGCAGATGAAAAGTATCTAATTGGGCAGCAAAAACACACTGGAGGAATATTCTCCATTACCTAATGAAAAGGAGTGGGGAATGAAGGAATGTGATTTTCCCCTTTATTTTAGGGAGTTAGAAGGTGAGGAGCAGAGGGTTTGTTTTTTGGTGCTTTTTTAATCACTACTGCTGCCCCAAAAAGCAGGATTTCTTAAAATGGGAGATCTGAAATGAGTTTACCAAAGAGTAAGAAATGGGTTCCACTGAATTTTTTTGGTTTTGTTCATGTGTCTCATGACAGGAAGATGAATGATGCACCTGGTAAATTGCCCCAGCAGCTCTCTCCCTCCTGTGAGTCTGTAGCGTACAGATCCGTATCGCGTTGAGCTGCCTGTGTCACTATGCTTGTGCATGACCCTAGAGCTCTTCTGAGAAAGCTATTGCCTTTCAGATAAAACAATCTGAACATCATATGCTTTTCTGATTTATTCTCCAAAGACAGGATATTTTTTGGATTTTCTCTTCTTGCTGTTCTCAGGATCCCAGGAAATCATAAGCTGTTCCCAGCAATGATGAATATATATCTGCATTCAACTGACAGGGACTCAAAACAGATCTCTCCCTGGCAAAAATCCAAATTAAAACACTCATATAAATCTCAAGCAAACTGTACCACTGATGCAACAAAACACATCAAGACCTCATTAATATCTTATGAACACCATAAAAACCACATCAAGCATGGGTATACAGCAGGAGAAATGTCAGACAAGGGGCAAGGTGGTTTTGAGCCACAGTTATATGGTATCAATGTCACCATTCAGAGCCCAGTAGTGAAACAGAAGCTTAGTCATGCAAAGAATATACTTATGAATTCCTTTAAGGCAATGTTTTAAAACTCCCTGCCATACTTACTTATCTTAATGTTTGGAAAAGCGTTTATTGACTCCTGATAAGAAGAGCATGGATTTTCTGAGCAAAACACAACAGAAAGAATGATTCATTTTTAAGCACATTTACTGCTGGGAGATAATCTAGGAAAGAACTTAAATGGATTACCCACATGCATGCTTGTTATCTGCAAGATAGTGCTATCTGTGCTTCAGCTGCTGAGGGATGTCACAGTAAGTTAACACCATAAAACCGATGAAACACTTGAAACTGGTGCCTCAAGCCCTAGAGAAAAAAGCAGTATTAGTGCAACATTAGGTACAATCCTCACTTTAGGAAACTAAGAGTGCTTTCTGTGCTTCTAACACAAATACCATTGACTGTCCCTGCCCTACTGAAATCTAGTAGGGTGCCAGCAGTTGTGATACAGCAGGATTTGCCTTGGAATTTCTAATGTGGTATTCAGAGAAAAACACAGTAACTGTAAACCCTGCTTCAGATTTTTCTGTCTTGTTTCCTCCTGTGCTATTACCTTTAGGTAATTTCTTACCCATTCTTTAGGTGCCCATTTCTTTAGGATACAAACAGAAGCAGGAACACTGTTTTCTCTCTATTCGCATTGCAATTACCACAGGGACACAGTGCTCCAGGCAAGTAAACATTTTTTACTATTTCTATTTTTTTTCCCCATTTTTCTTGTTGTTACATATTAAAACAACTATTATAAAGTAGAAATGGCAGCATTTTGACTTGCCCCTATGCAGAAAAGTCTGGAAGACAAATCTCCCATCTGTTCCCTTGAGAGAACCCTTTATCAGCTAGAGAAATGTCAGCTCTATTTGTTAAATTTTGTAAGGCTCCTTCAGGACTGGATTTCACAGTTTGATTGGTGGCCTAGTAACTTTCTTAATTTTTCCATTATTTTTTTTTATTCGTATGCTCCTAGGGAATGAGTTGGCTGGGAAGCTCTTGCTACCTTCGTGTGTGACTGCATTTGCTATCTTCCTCCTCTCATTTAACAAAAATAGAAGCATTGTAAGTGTCATATTTTCCTATTTTATGAGCAGTTGGCCATTCATGTGGGGAATAATAACATGTAACCAAGTGGACTTGGTAATCTCAAGCATGAGCTGAGGCCCCCAAACCCCCTATGCCTGAGTTTGCAAGGTGAGGAACCCTGGAGGCTGCTTGCCTGGCAAGTCATAGGGGTGAAATAGGGCTGTTTCTGTGCTCCTCAGCACATGGGCAACACTGCTCTGCCACAGTCCTGTGGCATCCTATGGGCACTTTGTCAGTGCTGAACAGGAACGGCAGGGAGCTGAGAGGGCAGCTGAAGAGCTGAAGGGTCACCTACTTTGCTGTGGGCAAGTGAAGATGGAATCCAGGGCAAGCACAGCTCCAGCAGGAAGGGAAGGTGTGGGTGAGGGAAAGAATTGCTCCTTCTCATTGGGCTTAAAATTCCAACTTGGTTTTAGCAACCACAGGGATTTACTGCCCTTTCAGTTGGTGGGATGAAACCCAGTTGGGTGTCCTCTGGTGACCCACTTTTGGGTCATGCCCCAATGCTTGTAAGCTGCTGGTCTGACAGATCTCAGCAATAGGAAGTTTATTCTGATGTGGTTCTTGTACTGGTTTAGGAGATGTTTGGGAGGGTGGTTTGATGTAGGTCATGGAGCACTGATGTGGTCTGTCTGTATTTTTCCATCTGTTTTTGTTCAGGGAGGGACCTAGTTTGAGTTCCTTTCACCACATGGCAAGTTCCTCATAGCACAGATTTTTTCATGATCCCCCTGCATTTTAGGAATGCCTAAAAGCCAGACTTGACAAAGTGTAGGAAGTGTCTGATCCTGAAGAGCTGCTGGAAAAATCTCACCCAAGATTGCATGCCACCACTACCAGCATTGGCACACCAGAGGCTTGATTTTAGAATGTGTTGTGTAACCGACTTTTCCTTGGTTTTAGGAAATACTTAAGCACTTGACCTGTTTCATTATGTTGGAAATCTCTGTTGATTACTTTTTGAGAGCCAGTGAACTGAGATTCAACACATCAAAGCCAGGACCCTGTGTCATTATCTGGGTGTAGTCATAGCTGGACAACTGCATGTATGGTTCTCAGAAGAAACTACCATTTTTCTTTGGAAGTGGCAGACACTTTCTGGAAGTAGACTGGCTTGCTTAACAGGGCACAAGGGGAGCACTGAAAGCAGTCTGTGTAGGTCCTCCTAATACCTGCAAATGAATCTGTCTCATTCCAGCAAATGAGTATAGAGAATGAGATTCACAGCTCAATTTCCCCAGATGCTTTTGAAATCTGATCTTACTTAATTAAGGAAAAATTGAATTTTCTAGTTCCTTCAGTACAAGTTTCATTGATGTCGAAAAATAAACATTTTTATAGGATTTATTGGGGGGGGGGGGGGGTTGGTTTTCTTGTTTTTTCTCT
>VWYP01029061.1:186585-265442 GCA_013400435.1 Pycnonotus jocosus
CGTGTTTCTTCCAGTTTTCCCTCTTCTATTTGTGTTCCTGAATGAAAAAAAAAAAAAACAACAAACCACTGTTTATCCTAACTTCAAAAATTTTACGTGAAAATCTTTGTGCTGTGCAAAATACAACAAAAAAAATTCCATTTCTGACAATGCCATACTGACAAAAGCCCTACTGACAGGAAACCCATTTGTCAGATTCACTCTAGTGATAAAATCTGCAGAATTCTGTGTCCCATGCTAACAAACAGGAGACAAAAATAAAGTTACAAAGTAGAGACATTGAGTCTTTCTTAACTTCTTGGACAGCAGCTACTGTCCTCAGAGAGAGACTGTGAAATTGGAAGAGGAGGTAGATAGGGTGGTATGTAGCAGTAGAAGAAAAGGATGATGTAACTAACATAATTATGATATCCCATTTCCTTGGTGAATGACTCAAGAACTCATGACTCCTGCTTTCTACAATGAACAAAACAGAATATACTGTCTTTTCCTAAGAAACACTGTCTACTGGTCTGTGGACCATAATTGACCTATGGTCAACACTGGCTGAGGTAGATTTCCCATAGATTGCCTGGTAGCAGAGTAAAGAACTGGAGAGGAAAGACAAAATACCTAATGACAGCTCCCTAACCAGATCAGAAATTCTCATCATAATTCAGCCTCTTTCTTGTAGCACATAAGTGGCATTTTGGTAGCAAGTAGAAGTGATTGTACCAAGAAAAAATATTGGCAGATAAGTAGGGACTTTCTTTTTCAAAATCTGAATACTTTAAAATCATGCTGGAGTTTTGCTACAGCTCAGTGTGTTTGGGGATGGAAGGCTGGGCAGATAACTTGAGTTCTTTGACCTGTATGGATATTCTGTGGCAGTCTAAATATATGTTGATGTAGATGGTGTAAATTTAAGGCTGATATTAGTGTTTCTCTACTCTGCATTAGAAATTACTCTGTTCATGAGAAAGGAAGGAGGGAAGGAAGGAGGGAAGGAGGGAAGTAGGGAGGGAAGGAAGGAGGGAAGGAAGGAAGGAAGGAAGGAAGGAAGGAAGGAAGGAAGGAAGGAAGAAAGAGAAAGAAAGGTCGATCCCTAAATACTGAGTTAATCCAAGAAAATCTTGGGCATTCTGGCATGATTGCGTAGAAGGCTCTTGGCCTGTTTGTGGTGTCACCAGTCTTAAAGACCTCATGGACTTGGAACCAAAAGGAAAAGATTTTAGATGAGAACATTGAGGTTTTTCCACAAACTGCTGTTGTAGAGCACCAAAGGGAGGGGCAATTGCTGCTTGCTGAGCCAGAACGAATTGTGCTAAGCTACACTTACATGGATTTTGTTGTTGTACACTGGCACAATAGCAGTAAATAGAAGATGGTATAGAAGATTTGCCTGGCTGCAGAATCAGTAAAATGTGTGACAGGAAAGAGCAACTTGGCAACCAGACTCAAGCCATGTTTCAAGAGCAAAAGTGAGACAAATTATGTTTCCAAATGATTGCTGTGTGGAGACTTTTTTTTAAAAAAAACCAAGAATATGTGCTACAAATAATTTTCTACGAATCCCTCTTTATGCAAGATTATTTTTAAAATTGAACTGCAAAAAACCAAAAAACACATTCATGACAACAAGCTGAGAAAAAAGCATTCTCAGTTTTGTTAATCACTATTTGGAATGGTACTCGTCATGCTACATAGTGTAGTATCAACTCTAGGTAGTAATAACAAGGTCAAAAGTTCCACAAACTATTTTTGAGAGAGCTAGGGTACTAGATTCAACAGAACTTTCTGCTTCCCAATTCAGGCGTTTTCTGCAATAGTCTGAGAGAAAAACCCATAAAGAGATTAATTACATGCAAAAGCAGCATTTTATTTATTCAAGAGGTGCCTCACCACGAACTGCCATAGGAAGACATATTTTTCTTGGAAAATACTTCTATGTTCTTCATCTGTGTTTATACTTTTCTTTATTTTTCCACATTGACCATTCCTGGAGCAGGGTACTGGCTATGGGGAGTTTTGGTCAGACAAGTTCTGTCCTAGATCACATGAAGTGCAGCAGTAAGAAGCACGATGCAAAACATTCCTGTCGTAGTTCACTAACTTCAGAGAAATGCAAAATGTGTATCACAGCCAAGGAGAACAAGGCCAAAATACAATTGATAAGCTGGAAAAAATGGTCAAATGATACCTCTTTAACAACAGATGTTCATTTGTGGTGAGAGCAATGGGCCTCTGCATTTATAAAGCTGATCAAAATGAGATATTGCTATTAGTTACCCAGCAATCTTGGCAGTAGAAGGGGCATGCACAATCACCCTGTATTTTGGATTTGGGAAGGAAGCATGTAGAAACAAAGTTTAACATTATGTATCGTGACAGTTTCATTTTAGTCATGATATAATCTTCATGTAGTCTATGGGCATCCCACCTGTGGAAGAGAAGCAAAAAGATTGAAACTACCATTCCTGTAAAAGTTATGTCTGTTTTTCATGAAGTTCTCTTGAGCAAAAGGAGGGAGAAATGCAAGTGTGAAGCCAGATACAACACCTGTATACGGTGAACCATTGTATGATCATGAACTTATGCTGTATTAAAGTGTGTAAGCCTCAAATCTTGAAAAATGTGAATTTGAAGAGATTACAACTTCCCTGCTAACACTGTCTTTTCAAAAGGATTTTTGCCAAATTTATTTCCCTCTTAAAACCACAGCTAGCTTTTTTTATTTCCCTACATATTTTTTCATAAATGTTGGGAAAACAGTATTGATGGAGCATTGCAGAAAAGGTTAAAATGGGGAAGAAGGAAGTGGAGTATAGGACAAAATGGTGAAAGAATTATTACAAAGTGAAGAAAGTACATATTATCTGAGAACTTCAGCAAAAATTCTTCCTAGCCACAGTGGGAGGTCTCAGAGAAGGCTGTGAACTTTGCGTGTTTGATGGAGGTTGCAGGGAAGCATATTTTCACTTCAAAAAGAGATGTTGAATCTTGCAGGTTGAAACAATATTGAACTGCACATGCTAGAAGGCTACCTACATCTCAGAGCAGTGGAAAAGCCAAGAGAAATATTAGGGAGCCTGTACCTTTTTAAGGAAAAGCCTTGGAATTTAATGAACTACTACAAGAATGATGTAGGGATTTCCATAATTTACAGTTAAATCCTGGAAGGATAGTTTGAGTATCTGGTAGAGATTATATTATTTTCAGCTACATTCTGAAGTCTTTAAGCCCAGAAGCAGGAAGGGTCAGGCAAACTCTCCATGGCAAAAATCCAACCCCTATGGGCATTTCCAATCTGCCACTGTGTGCTACAATTCTGTGTTTCCAGCCATTGGATTAGGCTGCTAACAGAAAATACACAGGATCTTGAACAAGTTTCTGCCTCCTCCATCAGTGCTTCATGGGTAAATCAAACTGAGGCTAACAGGAATACAATTAACAACATCTGAGGTACTACTCCAGCTAGGATTTGATTATGACTGATTATGTTGCGCACGTCAACATCACTGCTAATCTTTGGCACGAGGAACCGATTAAAAGGGATTTTTTTCTTTTTTTACATCAATTATATTTTGCTTTACAAACTTCCTACAAACAATCTGTTGGCATCACAAAACGTGTTCTAATCATTGGTGGAGGTTGGGCTGAAGCAAATATTTTGAGTGAAAGTATGCCAGAAGTTTTCCTAAGGATGATGACATCTGGATAATTATATGCAATCTTCTTTTCCAGTTTGTATGTAATGTCAAAACACTCGTCCATATGCTCTTTGCACTTTTCTGGGAAGATAATCATACTCACACTTACTGTCATATATGCAAAGATAGTGAATTTATTTCAAAGGCAAAAAAAGAAAAAAATAAAACAACCCCTTCCCCCCAAAAAAACCCAACACCAAAAAACCCCCACCAAATAATCCAACCAGAAAAATTGGCAACTCCACTGATATGTTTTTTTTCCGATTGGATTGTCAGAGCAGATCCAGAGTTGTTGCAAGACAACCTTGTGGAAAAGCTACAATTTTACAGCTCAGAGGTGGAGCCTGGTCCAAGAATCAGGGATAGTTTTGCAAACCACCTCACCACTCACTTTATGTAGATTCATGTAGGTAGTTGGAACCTTCTTGGCTTTTGGGGATAGGCTGTTGTACCACTTTGCACAGGAGAGAAGAGCATCAATGACCTGAACCTCATGACAAGAAAGGGAAATAATGAAAACAATGGCAACTTGTTGCTATAGGAACACAGTGGTGTCTCAAGGGCTCAGGCACAGCTCTGGACAGGTCCTATCATTTTTAGTGGGTTCTTGATGCTAAAAAGGGCTTATTTGAAATGAAAAGTACAAGTAGAATTTGTTGGCTTTGCTCCTATCTTGAGGGGTTTTAGCACCTTTTTTAGCCTTCTTCCTTCGTCTCTGTCTAAGTCACCTGCTGTAGTCAGAATAAATTGTTGACAAATCTGTTATAGACTTGCTTGGAGATTGCCAGCCACAACATACGGTAACTACAACGTTTCTTTTAGGGCAAGTGGTTTTTTCACTGCATCAAATGATCTCACCGAGTTACAGGGTTACCTGAATATTAGTTTGAACATTGTAATACATATTCACGTTCATTTCAAATTTCATTTTTTTACAGACAGCTGACATTTTTCAGTTTATCCAACTCCAGCTAGATTTGATTGAACCTCTTTTCTTTGAAAACAATGTTGATTTGATGCCACAGCTCAATTGTTTTGCACAACTACCATTTTTTGCCAATTTATACTTGCTAAGAAAACAAAAGACTTTCTGAAAAAGTTTCTTTTAAAAAAATTTCATTAAGAAGTTAAATGACTCTTAAAAGAATATAGAATATTGTTTTTCTTTTCAAAACATCTGAAATATTGGCTTTGACTTAACACAAACTTAATTTACATTTTTTATTTGTCAAATGTTTGACATTGATACTTTGTCATTTTGGTTTTACTGAAAATATTGTTTGTTTATATTTAATTCCAATGGACTGAAAAATCAATTATGCATGACAGATTGGAAACAATAGACAAACAATCTGCTTAGTGCCTTCACTGCTAAAATAAACAAAGCTAATTAGATATAGATGATAACAGCAACTCTTCTAAAGCTAAATCATAGTTCATCAAAAAGAATGGCTTTGTGGTATCACCACTTGGTCAGGGCTTGGGAAGTCTGATTCTCAGTTTTGGGAAGATTCCCAGTTTTGCTACTCACAACATCTCACATAAGTTATTTCATCCCACTTAAGTTCATCACCCTGGCACAACCTGACACCTTCAAAGTTGAGTCAACTTTCTTGTGTCAGATGCCTGTCTAGGATAAGATTCCGGGGAGTGACCATTTCTTTCTACTGACTACAAAACTGCTGAGATGAATCAGCAGTTTTACTGGTGTAGACAATTATTTTATATTTAAGAGAAGAGAGTCTCTGGACAAGACCTCTGTTTATTCCTCACCTTCCAAAGCTGACTAAGGTAGTCTGCTGCCTGTCCGAAGCTATAGAGTCTTCCAAAAGGCAATAGTTTGGGTTAGTGCCAAAGGGTGTGACTGTCATGGCTGAATGGCCTGCCCAGCTAAAGAATGAAGGCACAAGTCTCTCAAAACATTTATCTAGTGAAGATGGAAAACACTGTTCTTAATATATTCCTTGTTTTTCCCCTCCTATGATTAAAATAATGTGGCTGCTTTGGCCAGAAGCATGCTTGCCTAGACCATAGGACTCAACTTCTTTGTCCATGTTATTCAGATGCTTTGGTCAAATCCTCATAGGGCCCAGGCAGCTAGCACAAATAATTGTAATTGGCAGGAAGATCTGCACCTAAATTATGGAAGAAGGCATGAGTCTTTGGGAAATACATGCACAATGACAACGACATTGGGAAAAAAAGATTTGTACACAGTTAACTACAGTGTCAATGATGGGAGTCCCAGCACTGATAAAACACTGATATTTTGTGAGGTTCATTTCATGGGGATTTTGTGCAGGGACTAAAGACCTGTGGTGTCTCATGAGAAGGAGGCAGGCAGCATCTTCTGGGGCTGGAAGAGACCACAACATCATTTTGATGGATACAGCCTGCCTGTTCACCACCTCACCTCCTCAGCCCTCACAGGGCAAGGGCCAAATACCAGCAAGAGGCAAGTCTGTACTGCTGGGTTAGAACCACCAGGGCATCAGCATGCAAGAGTTAGTATCCTCTCCTGGAAGATGGAAAAGGAGACTGTCTCTCCTAATTTTAGTCAAGATGTTTACAAGATAGTTATCTTGTCCAATAGAGTTTTCTAGGTGCTGCTGAGTGGGGAATGATTGACACTTACGAGGACAATGTTCCGTGTAACAAACATCCTAAAACAAGTGTCACCAAGAAGTCTTTCATATGGGCTAAACATAGACTTCTCTCTCTCTACTGCTGACAGAGGAAACATAAATGACCAGTTTAGACTAAATATGTTCCTCGAGGACATCTGAAGTTAGGTGAGATGCATCCTGATTCCAACAGTCTCAACCCACACACAGTCTCCACTTTATTCTCTACAGTTACAAAATGCAGTTTCAAGACATTCCTCTAAAATGTCCTCCCTCAAAAATGCTCTTGGTTTCAACACTTCAAACTGTTTCTGCCCAAGGCTCATTAGTCTGGGAAAAGTGATCCTAGCAGTTCTCATAGATCTGGGCAGAATTCCCACAGATCATTGTTTTTTCCAGTCATTATTTCATGAGCTACTCTTGAGTCAGTCTGCCTTCTTATATCACACATAAGTTTATTCAGGACCTCGTGCCTGCATTACAGGACAGAAGAGTTTCCATGAAAGTAGTAAAAGCCATATGTGACATTCTTAAGTACTAAACAGATTAGTGATTTGTGACATCAATAGTGATTAAGAAAAGTCTGGGATTTGTGGAGAGGTTTGTAATTTGGTATTTCCTTACTAAAGTATTAAAATCCTAGTTAACCCGTGGCAGTTGTATGGTACCCCTGCTACTCAGGCAATTAGAGCTTAATTTTATTCAAAACAGAAGATGTTTTAAGATTGTCTCCATGAATTGGTGCAACAGCAAATTGGTACACTGAATGTCAATGGAACCAAGGGAAGAAGCATTGTGAGATTCCCAATACCCAAACTGCTCAAAACTGACTTCTACCATTGTTACCATTTTTGCCATTATCATTGTTCACATTGTTCACGTTGCCACATCAGGCAAACTTCCTTGACAGCTTCAGCAAAGAAGCTGAGAGTTAAATTGCCACAGAAACTGGACTCTTTTGTCATAGCTGAGGATGTGTCCATGGTAAGAGACAGCAACACCACTACAAATGCTTTTACTATCCTGGGAATAACATGAAGGACTACATGCCTGTTGCAGAGCACTACATTCACTTAAATTGTACATATGTCCACAAATATGTATTTACCTAGTCAACAGAGCTATTGTTACTGTTTAGAAAGGTGCAATGTAGTTCAGAAAAACATCCAAACTTGTTCCAGAGCTCAACCATTTTCAAATGTGGGAGACATACATACACACACAACACCAGTTGTAATAGTAATACCAATAATGATTTGTGTTACTAATATTAGTATTAAATAGTAAATTTCAAAAATCATATGTTGTATCTGTCTGTTGCCAACAAGTTACACGACTATAGAAACATTCTAGTGACAGTTTCTGTACCATTTCTGAGCTGGCTGAAACAGAAGATCCCTGGAATATGCTCAGGAAATGCAAATCTGATGAAAATGTTTGCCTATTTCCAAACCAGTGAGGCTTCTAAATGCATTCAAGCTTTTGGATGTTTAACCAAAACAACTTAATTTGCAGTACTCTTGTTTGTGATTGATACCATGTGAAATTGTCCTTGTGAAATTCAGAAGTATGAAAACTCATCTGGTTTTATTATAAAGTCTCAACTCAGCCCTTGCACATTGTAAAACTCATGTTCACATTATTCTTCTTTAGCTCCAGCACCTAGGGGAAATGATACCTCCTGACATCTGTAACACTAATTAGGGATGTTCAAAATGAAAGTGATCCAGCAAAATCTGTTTCAAAATCTAAACAAAAAGTACTTATTTTTTGAGCCTGAGGAATGGCAAGGTAAGTGGGAGGAGATGAATACAAAAATAAAATTTACACTAAATGCTGAATGTTGCCATGCTGGTGCCTCTCTTCTTACAGAGAGCTTTAACTTATTTTCATTCACTGACATTTCCAACATCAGCAATTCTTGCAGTATTTTCATGGGTGGTCTTTGTCTTGTTCTCATTAACTGGAGGTCAGCAAGGGCTTAGTGGTGGAGATTGTAATTCAGATGAGTCTTCAGAGTAAGGGAGAAGTGATCAAGCAGTAGAATGAACAAAAGAGACCTAGTTCTCAAAAAACCCAAGGAATGTGAAATTGTAAGATTTCCTGGAGTCTCACATTGTTGCTGGAGTTTCTTGTACTCCCACACCTCTTTCAGGAGCATCCTCTGTCCTGCTTCCCTATATCTTGACACTTTAAGAACTCCTTGCAGGTCTAATAGGTTCCCACAGACCAGACAATCTGTTCATCTTAAATTCCTTCTTCACTTAAGTCCCCTATGTTTCCTTCTTCTCTGGTCCCTACCATGAAAGGCAGTAGATCGCTCACACTTTTACCACCCTCAGTATTCTCTGACTATCAGTGGATGAATATGCCTTGGGAAGACTTTTGGATGTGAGACAAGAAAACTGGGAGGTGTGAACATGTTAACAGTTGCTGTAAATCTGTTTTGCCTCAAGGCAGTACTAAGGCCTTGGAAGCTGGTACCAGTACTAACTGCATGATGGAGCTCCATGGTCTCCTTGCTTGCCTCTCTTGGCTTTCATCAGAATCATTTGGGTTCATCCCACTGACATTTAGATTATTCTCTGAGATTTTAGAACTGGTTCCTCTTACAGAAATATGGAAGTGTTAAGAAATGGAGCTAGGGCTTAATTGCCTTCAGATAGTGATTATAGGACTAACAAAGATCTCACCAAGAGTGACTGATAAAGGCCATGGCTCCCACAAAGACAATCCACTACATAATGAGCTTGCAGAATCTATCTTCTACCTCTCATTTTAAAACTAGAGAATTTGTGTTTGTACCCATCCTGGCTTTCTCAGGGTATTGTCACGGTGGCTGACAGCTCAGTGCTACCTCTTCAGTAGTGGTTCCAGGCTGGGTCCTATTCCAGCTAGGCAGTTTGGAGGACCTTTCAGGACTCTAAAAATATTTTGAAGGGACTCACTCTCTTCCCAAAAGTGCATGTGTGGTCCACCTCTCTCTTCAGGTTCTTTTTCTACCAACACAAAATTTTTGTCGAGCAGTTTGTAGACAGGTTTCTCTTTTTCTCTTCTTTTAAGTGATTGAGCAAGATACTAATCAAAAAGCTGGGCTTCTGGAGCTGAGGGCTGCCTTGGTAGAAGTCTGTCCCTGGTTTCACTTCAAAGGCCCTTAAACTACACAGAGGGTTTTGCGGGAAAATTATCTTGGTTTCACAATCCATAAAGGGCATGACATCTCTCTTCTTCACAGTCACATCGTGAGGCAAATTGAGTAACTCTTACCCACTACTTTGAGAATGACAGTGGAAAGTATTCCTATAAATGTTTCCACTATATTTTTCCTTAATTAAACATTTCACCTCTCAAACTAAGAAATTCCATCAACATCAATTAATAGAAAGAGCCTGAATGTAACTTTGGTCATAGGTAGAGGAATACTGTAAAAAGAAAGGTTTTTCAACCATTTCTTGTCACATCATAGTCTTCCAGGGCAAGGCAGAGGTGAGTCCTGAATGCCCAAGCAGCTCATAAGCAGGTTAAATGTGATCTACCTCTGACTGTAACAACCATGTAGTTTTGACTTCTCATGTGTAAGAGGATAACACTTTAGTGAGCGAGTGTTTCCCCTTCTCAGTTTGCAGTTTTCACCATGAGGCAGCTGAGTTACAACTGCAGAGGGATGAACACTAGATGGAGACAGATGCTCCTGCCATTGGGTGTAGAAGATTTCCTGTGGAGAGCTGACATTTCCTATCAAACAAAGAGCTAAGGCTAATGAGGTGCTGACTGTTCCGAATCAGCAGGAGGATTTAAGCATTAGAGAGGTTTTACTTCCCCCAGTCATCTCAGACCTCAGCAAGCAGCTTTTGAAGGGCTAAATTTGAGCTTTGCTGTCATGTGAATGTCGTATTAGTTCATAGCAAAGATGTGGGTTCTATGAGATTTTGCATAAATCATGTGGCTTCAAAAGGGTGAATCCAAGGAAAGGGTAACTTCCATTAATTTCTTTCTCCTTTGCCTATGCCTGTGATCAAAGGTCTTCGCTAAAACCAGAATTGTATTTGACTTTTATGACCTACCTTCACTTTTTCATTATATATCCTGAAGACAAATACTCACTGCAACACTATAACAAATTATATAAAAGAAGACGTGAGTGAAAGCTTTGGAACTGGGATGAGATAAATACCTGGAAGTTCAGAATTTTTTTCAGAGTGTATCAAACTATGTTCCTACCTGAAGCATTCAGTAATCATGTGATAAATCCCCCATATACAAACAAGGCATGATAGGTGGAGATATGTTAATAATTCTGGATTAGAGGTGTCCTTGTACTCCAGATGAGCATCCATGAACTTTCTGTTTTGAAATTCAAATCTGACTTTGAATGAAACAGTTAGCATGTGATCAAACAACAAACAAACCCCTATAAACACCCCCAAAAAGCAAACAAAAGCCCACAACTTTACTACTAAAAGGAACAACCAAGCACTTCTAGTCCCAAGGGAACACTGGAAAATTCTGTTCTCAGAGGAGTCTCAAAGCCTATGCTTGTATGTTTTTAAAACATAACTCTTACCTCTGATTTCAATCATTGAGAAAAACTTGTGAAGGCGAAATAATATTGCACAAGAACTGGCCTGTGGGAGGCAGCAGAGCCTGGGAAGGGAGAGCAGGGATGTTGCAGGAGGTGAGCCCCACGCCCGAGAGAATTTGAGTGACTCACCACCACCTGTCCGCAGTTCTTCACTCTGAGGTCACTGGGAAGTACCTAGGACACCTCCATGAGAAAGGGAGATGTGTGGCTGTGCAAGGGTGTCGAGTGTGTAGGGGTAGTCTGCCAGCTGACACCCTCTCTTTCACCCAGCAGGGTCTGAGTGCCCGTATCTGACACAGCTCTGAGCTCTGCTCTGGCCCTGACCAACAGTAGCAAGGAAATCTTTTCATCAAGGTCACTTCACTTGCCCAGAACAAAGGGGAAAAATCAGACCTGCATGAAGCAAAGTGAATTAAAAACAGTATGAGGATTTTTCCTGAGGAAAATGAAATGTGATAGAAAATTATGTACCTCATGATGACAGATAAGGTCATACAACAGAGGGAAAGAATTCACAAAGTTGAAGCTTTCTGTTCTAAAATACTCATTTTCCAGTAACATGCTGGGGTTTTGTTTGTTTATTTGTTTGTTTTTTTCTGAAGAAGGGAGGCAACTACATGAGTGTGCATTTATGTAAGCATACCTGAGCAAAATGATTTGGAAGACTGTCTATGTCACAAACAAGTGCACATACAATAATCACCAGTTCAAAAGAAAATGAGACATTGGGGAACAGCTGAACACATGATTTAATCAGTATTTTTCATGGAAATAAGACCAATGAAGAAAAACAGCCTGGTGAAAAAAATGCATTGGCCAGATATTTTGGGGTTAAAGTCCATTCTATGCCTGACCTGAAAGCATTTGAGATGCAAAACTAAACTGAGGTCTAATTCAAAGAAAATCAAAGACTGGAGCAACTCCGTTTTGTCAGAAATAGTGGGAAGATTTGTTATCTTTCTACTGCAGAATGAAAAGCAGTATCTGCTATATAATTAGACATGGTACTTTGTGAACAGCCCTGCATGGTTTTGACACCTTGCCTCCCCCATGCCTTGGCTTTACAAGCAAAGCAAACATAGGGGACCTGTCAAGAAAACACACTTATTCTTTGGAGGGAACACACCAGTCCACATAAACAACTTCATTGCAGCTCTGAATTTCATTCATGTGCTGAGTAAATTAGTTAACACTTTTATAGTGAGGTAGGTTGCTCTGACAAAGAAGCAAATAGGGGGAGCTTCAATGAATGTAGAAGTGAATATTAAGCCAGAGTCTCTGAGGAAAAATCCTTCACCATCAATTAGCACCAGCAGAAAAAAAAGTAAATTGAGCACTGGCATTTGAAAAAAGCTGATATGATCACCTGCTTTTGGCTCCTTAGGCATGAGAAAGGGGGATTTCTTCTGAGAAAAGGCTCCAAGAGAAAGCAGAAAACCATTATTTTTGCCAGTGTTGTATAACTTTAGATAAGGTGCACTGAGAGCTGGGGCCTGTACTTCTGATTTCAGAAAGGTTAGGTTCACTTATGGACAATTATCTGCTAGGTTAATACTTAACACCATAACATATAGCATTTGTTATGATAAAACTTCAAAATCAGGGAATCATTTCTTAAATAAGGCATCCTATCCTTTTTCTTTAAAAATCATTGATTTTTTTGTTTTAATGCAATAATTCTCTTCCTTGGAAAATTGAATAAACCCAGCTGCACTGGCTTTAGCTCAAAGGATTAATTGGTTCCAATAGAGGCAGTTGAAAGTTTTCCGAAGTTTGTCTTAGATAAGTATTCAGAAGACTGATGCCTATTCAAAAGTTGTCCAAACTATGTGAACCTGTTTGGCACAGAAACAGCAAAAGATTAAACCTGAGAGCCTTTTACTACATTCTGGAATGACTGCCCTTCCTGTAGTGAGAGGTGCCTGATTGCTGCAAACACAGACTTGGAGAATATTTGTTCACATTCCAGCATTCAATTTGTCTGTAATTCTCTCCCTTGACCATATTCACACAGAGAATCTTTATTTTTGAAGTCATTATTTTTAAAAAGCCAGTTTTTCACTTATGTCTATAACTGGAAAAGGGTATTAAGCACACATAATAATTTGTTTAGAAACTTTCAGCAGTCCAGTCAGAGACCAAAATTAAGAGAACAGATCCCACCCCTGAATAATGAATGCCAAACAGGCAAAATTAGTATTCATGAAAATCCAAATAATACAGGCAAGACTACCAGCATTCAGTATGCAGAAAGAAAGCTTGATAGAACAGATTTTTGTCAAAAAGTTCAAATACATCAGATAACTTTTCTTATGTTTTTGCCATTTTTGGTAATTCAGACCAACTTCAGTGCTTCTCAGACTGAGAGCACAAAATGCTACTGATGGTGGAAGTTTAAATGGTAGCTGTCCTTAAGACAGTTTCCTGAACTTTTAGATCATGTTGCAGAGCCCCATTCTTTGCCCTTCCACTTTATTGTTGGTTTTCAAAGTAAACTCGTATTTTCAAAACTGATTATCTCTTCCAGTTTTCCTGTATGCCAGGAAGGGCATTCTCTGATATCACCATATCAAATCCTTAGAGAAACACCAGGGGAAAAGTGCTGAACCACAGCTTCTCAGCTTTAATTGCTCTCTCAATAGAGAGAGAGGGACCAGATGTAAAGTTTTTTTACACTACAAAAGCAAAATAAGACAATGACTGCAATGAAAATATTCAAATTTCCATGAATTAGATTTATATTGGAAATTTGGAGCACTTCATGGGCCAATTGTTGGAGTCTTGAGGAAGCCTCGTGAGGCTCCTCATTCAATATTGCTGCTGTTTGGGAAAGAAGGTGGTGTTAGGGACATACCAATTGTCAAAAGACCAACCCCTCCACAAGTCAGGCTCTCAATGTTATCACTCTTGAGGAACCTGATTCCGTGATGCTCTGTTTCTTCAGAGAAGGACTGTCTTCCCAAGTCCCACTGCCTTTTAGGACCAGTCCTGGGGCAAAAGTCCCACTCCTCTGCCTGGGACAGTGGCTAAAAGTGCAAGTAGGACAGAAGAAAGAAAAGTACAGGGGCTGTGTAAGCTACAATCTGCACTTACTCATAAGTAAGTTAGGTTTTGCTTACACCTCACCCCTTTTTAAGGTGCAAGTAAGCATTGTAGTTATTTGGCAGAGAAGAGGGGAGCATGGTTTGTAAATCAGAGAACCTGCTTGCTCTCTCCAGCCGTGTGTCATTGCCTTGGGGGACTGTTACCATGAGCGAGCTCCGAGCGAGTCAGTCCTGCTGTCTCGCCACAAAAGCTTTTTAATACAAGCACTGGGGCTGAGCACTGCTCCTGAGCACGGCAGATGGCTGCAATCAGCTATTGACTGACTACTGTGTTTGTCTCATGGGCTGGCCAGTGCTCCTGGCTGGCAGTAGATATCTAGGCTATGAAGTAATGCTGCTGAGAGGGAGCATATAGACATGAAGATTGGTACTGTCTCACAGGAGGTTACTAATCCTTTTGCAGAACAGTCAGAGACAGCAGACATGAAATCAACAGTACAAGCAAGCTCTGAAATATTTGGTAATGATTAATCTTTCATGAGGGATAAGTATACTCCTGTAGCTCCTTTGCTTCTGTGTAGTTTTGATATAACCTTCATAGACATGTTGTAGTGTTCCCTAACACCCTGGTAGGCTATTTACAGCTCTTATAGCTTTAAGCAGAATACCAGGCACCTTATCCAGTTTCCACTCAAACTTCCTTTGCAGCCAAGAGATTGTCTGAATGCGAACAAAGAATCTGAGCATCTTGCTGTGCTTATCCGGGGGCTGTCACCACTGACACCTGTGACTGACTGTAATGACAGTGATGGCAGACAGGTTAGGCTCAAAACTCTTCTCCTTCCAACTCAACTGCTTTTCCCATTATCCCCTGTTCTCATTAACCTACTGAGCTCCAAAGACTTCCTCCAAACAGTGGCAGAACAAACACCTCTGTCTGGGGGCAGGTGCAGTGATTTTTGCAGTACTCAACTTACATCAGCAGTCCTCAGCCAGACATCACTTACTGCTTGTGCACCATCACTCATTAGTATCAAGGCAGATTTCTCTCTATTCTCTGGGTCTGACATGTATTTTGGTGGCTCCTGAAGGTCTCAGCTGGGGTCCAGGCCCCACTGTGATACAGCAAGGCACATGGCCCTGGTCTTTACACTGCAGAGATTAAATTTGTCATTGCTATCCATGTTTCTACTCACTGTATTTTTTCAGTGACTGACTGAACAGTGCCTTTACTTTGTGTTGGAGTAGTTCAAGTGGTATAAACCTTTGTCTGATGGAAACTACCACCAATCTACTAAAGGTATACTTCTATAACTTTTAATGGGGAATGAAAGTCTTGTAATAAAGGTATATTTCCCTGCAAAGACTAGTGTTTCAGCTTGGAAAGACTTTAAAGCTCTCTGACTTACTCCAGTTCCATCTTGTTTCTAAAAGTAAGTTAGTGCAACAACTGAAGTAATGTCACAGAATTCAGCTAACCAGGAGGATGTTTATGAATAGCAAATGCTGAAAGCAATGTATTTCAAGGAAATATATTCTATAACCTATGAATGCATCTTGTAATTTCAGTAGTGGGCTTGCTGATGAGATGGAAGCCTGTCTTAGGAAACTTGCGAGCAAGCAACAGTGTTAGCAACAAGTAATTTACCTAGCCACTGCAGAAAACTATTGGAGACTCAGGAAATAGACAGTGCTATGCTTTCAGATGGTTATAATTGTCTAATTTAATCATTGGACAATTATACTACCACTACAATTTTTTAGACAAATATTATGCAATTATACCACTATATCATTATTAGACTTTAAATAGAACAGAGTGCATTCTTCTGGTTCCTGCTTACTAGGGAAGCAAGTATAATCCTGAAGTTTTTGTGCATCCAGCAGACCATGGAAGAAGAGTGCAGACCTTCTTTCTCCAAATACAGGCTATCCTTTAAATATGCTTACTGATGCAAATCCACAGGTCACAATTGACTACAGTATTTGTATCCCATGTCAGTGATCCACACAGATAGTGAATGTTGAGAACAAGTTGTAAGGTTATTGATGCAACTGCACCTATGAAGATCTTGTAGCTCTGCTTTATGACAGTTTGTTTTTCAGGAAAATAATAAAATGTGGAATAATTCATTAGAAAGTCTAATGCTAACATTGGGAATCAAATAAAAAGCAGAGTATGCTTGTTTGACCCAAGTTTCTCAATTACTACATTGCTCCATTACAATGAACCTCATCTTCCTAAAGTTTACTCCTTTTTATTTTTTGTTTGTAATGTAGAATTGGAAGCTATCACCACAGTGCTGTACAGACATTTTGTTTGTTGTATTGAGTATGCAGAAATAAGAAGCCCTTTCCTGCAAGAAACACCAGGGGAAAGATTAAATTATTGAACAGCCTCACAGGTTAAACACTGAAATATATATCCAGCCTCTCTTTCTGGGTCTTGCATAACATGTTACCAGAAGAGAGTAAAATGGAATAAGATAACAATAAAGGTGATTAAATATATGTAGAGTGGAGTAGCAAAATTAAGGGTAACATTAAGACAGAAGAGGAAAACAAAATGCATTTTCAAGCAAAATGTTTTTGGAAAAGAAGTTTTTGAGCACTGAGCAAACACTTCTTTATCCTTCTTTGCCCATCTCCACAACAAATTCTTCCTTCCTCTGGGACCCATCTACAAGTTAGGGGGAACATCTGAGTTAGGCTAATTTTCATGCCAGGAGAGGTGGTGTGCTCTCAGCACACTGTATCCTTTTTCTCCCTTTTGCCTCGTTAGCAACCAAATCTGTCAGAACACACCACTTAGGAGACCTTTTAATTTCTTACCGTATCCATTACCTTTCACGCAGATGTTTTGCATGCTGAAACCATGCCAGAGAGATTTCTGAGAAATCTCCATCTGTTGTATGACATCCTGAATACCATGAAGTAGTAAATCCCTTATCCAGTCTGACTTGCCAGTGGGATGACTCTGCAGACAAGATGTGAAACTATGTGGGCTGGATTTCTTCTGCAGGCGCGTTTCCACTGAATGCAGTTGTTTTAGATGAACACAGGTCCATGGGACAGCAGAGAGCCTGTTCTTCCTTGAATCCTTGTTTTTTCAGTGTTGATGATCTGACTTCATAGTGGGCAGTCTGGTAGAAGAGGGCTTTTTGCCCCCAGGTTTTACAGGATGAAAACAGGAAGAACTAAAAGGGATGAGGTACATTTCCCTGAACAGAAACCATTTTTCTTCAGAAGAAAACTGTTCCTTCATACTTGCTTGCCCATCATACTGGTAAAAGAGAATGCTGAGCCAGATCAAGGACTTTGGAGGCTACTACCAGTAGTCAGTAATTACATAATCTCCTGTCTATGAAGACAATGAAATACAGCTGCCCTGTATCTTTGAAAGGTGATACAAAGCAGCTGTTAATAGGGATCTATCAGATGAATCTCTGAAAAATATATCAGATGGTCTCTGGAAAATCACAGCATTGACACAATTTAAAATAGCTTTTTGTTTGCCTAACTACAGGTAGACAGGTTTGAAAATGTTGTGCTGAAAATTGTCAAGTTATGCCTATTAAAAACTATGTAAAATAAAAAAAAAATTCAAGATGTGCTGCTATTGTACAGATGATTTCCAGGAAATCCAAGCAAAAAAGCCAAACTAACAGAAAATCACTTGTATCACACATTTTAATATGTCTTATTCTTTCCTTCTGCAGCTGGGTGGTTGTCTTACACAAAAGCCAAGAAATGAATTACAGTATGTACTGTACCTGTCGCTTGTGTCTATTATATGTGCAGACTTTTTCTGGGAGTAGATCATTTTGGGCAGGAATTGGTTGCCAACTAGGAAAGGAGAGAAGGAAAAACAAAATAATGTCCCTTAGGGTGGGTGGTACTAGTAAGCAGAACATTATTGGTCTGGGCAGGCAGCAGGATCTGGATTTGATGGTGTCACTGACATCTTCTCTGAACATGGCAGTGGAGAACTATTACAAGAACCACAAATTCAGCATGCACTCAGCGTTAGGTAAAGGGATTGAGTAATCCTACAATGGTTGTTGTTATATAACTTGTAAAACTGTGCCCAGGGAACAGAGATGTAATTTAATACTACAGCAGCAATTCTTAACACTGTGACTGCCAAGGATCAGTCACTGTTCCCATTAAAACCTGCTTTTTGCAGCTAATTTAGAACCCGGACACTTTAATTCGCAGCAGTCTAAAGCTTGGCATAGACACTACGGGGTTTTTCCACTTTAAAAGCTTAAATTAATTAGATAACAATAAAAATATAATTCTAGCTATTGCTATCATTAATTTAGACCAAGGTCATTCAAAACAGTGAAAGGAGCTTGATGGTTTTAGGACTGTATTTTCCTGTCCTCACATGGATTCAGCTTATATCTCATATATCTTTAAGTCAGTCACTGTACTGGAAGCCTTTTCCTTTGCAATCCATGTTTAACACTGCTCTGTCTGACGTACTTTAAATTTACATCCCATTAATTTATATTTAAACTGAAACATTAGTTCTGGTTCTCAATACATAATAGTGGAAAATTTGAAAGAAGCATGAAGTTACTTTGCTTCATAAGATCAATTCCTTTTTTTCTTGTTTCTTCAAAGTATTTTCCATTCAGGTTATTTGGTTAGCAGTGTTAATGATTACTTTGCAGCAAGATTTTCCACTTGTAATTGTCATCTACCTAGAGATTTTTGCTATAGTGTCACTCAGTTGTAAAAATTCTAAAATACATGGAAAAGCTTCATTTGAGGATGAACTCAATTTCTGTTTATAATGCATTCTTCTTATAAATGACTTTTTATTTTTTCATTCTCATCATTGGCATCTTCTCAACAGTAGAAACATGAACATGGCAATCTTGTGTAAAGCAGCAGGTAAGAGAAGATTTGTTTAGAGATCACAGACCTGGATATATTAGACAATGACTAAATTCAGACAGATTATGCCTGGCCTGTGGTCCTGAGCAAAGCTGCATAGTTGCAGGGCAATTCAGTGGGGTGGGGCTCCACAGCTCATCCCAAGTGAAGGTTACAATGTCTTGTAGACACACAACACATATTTCCTGGCAACAGGTCCAGCACAGTGTAACACTGTGGGAAATAGAAGCCTAATTTTCAACCTATGCCTATCCCTGTTGCACCATTTCAGGAGATCAGGTGTAGTCAAGGTATAGGCTAGGGGGTGCTTTGTGCTACTCTTCTCAAAATAGCCATGAACCTGGACAAAGAAAAAGAAGACCAAAGACATGGCTCATTAATCAGGTTGGTTTTTTTTTTTCTTCGCTAATCTATGGAACTGCATGGAAAACACTTGTAAAACATGGAACATCAGTCTGACACAAAGAAGTTGGACTTTTTTTCCCCTTTCTCAGCCTGATTAGGTCTAGTCTTATCTTTTCAAGTATGGTTTTGTAAAATAGAGTTTAGAATTGTACACACAGTGTTTCAGCTCAGCTGGGATGGCTGATTTTGTGTTCAGTTTTAGCATTTGTCCTTGAGAATTACTAAAAATAAAATGAGCTTTGTAAACATGACTACTAAGCATTACAGGAAGAGAGATTATGTGGTGCTCAAGGGTTATCCAAAATCAGATTATGGATGCTTCACATTTATATGAGTTGAATAAATTTATAAGCATTACCTTAACCAAAAAACATGTAAAGGATTACATTATGTAAATATACTTCTGTGATAGTGTTGTATTATATCCTTCCATGCCTTTGCAAAATGTTTTATTAATCAGTTAATTCTTATTGTAACTATTTAACTGGTGTGCATGTTTACATCTAATGTTTTTTGAATTTCCAAAAAGGCATTCATAACATAAGAAACAGACTGAGTTCTGGGTGGCAAAGAGCATGGGGAGGTAAAATGAAGAAAATTAGTCAAAAGCTGTTGTAATCATTTGGCCCCAGGAGACATCTAATTTGTTTTTTGTTCCTGTTTCAATGTATTATAATATTATTGGAGTTGACTTCATAGATCAAGTGTCACTAAGAAAGTCAAGTGTCACTAAGAAACTGCACATTGTATTTAGCATGGTAGGTTTCAAACCTGCCAGAGAGTCAATATTTATCAGGCACACTACATTTAATATTTTTGTTTTCCAAATAGCCTAATCCATGTTCCAAAACTGGGAACACAGTCAGTTCTTTACTCAGTCTACCTTTATCTGTAACTGTGTGCATGGCCTCAAACTGCTGACTGCCAAAAGCAAGTCAGAACTAGAGCATTGTTAACTTACTGTTAAATGTTGTTGGTTGCAGTTATTGAGCTACCCAGGACCAAATTCAAGTTTGGTGGTGATTTTGGTGCTTTTTTGTGACTTTCAGTCTTAGAAATGAAGAATTTTCATGTATTTTTAAATCTATGTTGTTGGCAAAAGTGATCTGAGCATATTCCATATGCTTCATGGCCTTAAACAGGCATACTCTATTTCTTTGCTCCACCACAGAAATAGCAACAGCATTTTCTTTAATATCTAGGATAATTTCTAATTTTTTTGGGGGGGGTAGCAAAAGTCTTTTTTAGAAGGATCAAGAATCTAAATTCATCAGCATCCTGAATTGCCTTCCTTTTGGTTTTCATTATCTGTTCAATTTCCTGGATTTAAGCTGCATTTAAAATGCCAGAAATAGGCTGAGCTAGAACCCAGTTCTGAGCTTTCCAAGTGATCAGATGGAAGAACTAGAAATTTCACCAAAGTGCCTCTCCATTGCCCAACCAATTTTGCAGACTACCTCTGGCCAACACTTACACAAACTCAGCTGAAATTCCATCGAAGTCTTTGAAGTCCTTCTGGAAAAAATAATTAAAAAGAGTGACTTGTTAATCACTCATTAACTCACAAGTACATAACTTTATAGTGTCACTTATTGGAACTGTCAATAAGGCTGTTTCTGTTTTCTTTGGCATTAGTGTTTTGACATTTGGAATTCTCAGGACCCAGCATCAAGATCTAAATATGAATTACTGCTTCTTTTCTCCTGGTAAAACAGTCACTTATTTTTTCCAGAATTGATTTTACTGTGTTTAGACTTAAAATATTTTCAGTTCAGCCACCTTATATCAGAGCTATCTTTGATTTTGCAGTAGCAGGACAGCAAGGACTTTTAGGAGGTGGACCCAGCACAGAAGCAGAAGATGTAAAGCCCACATAGAGTTGCCCTGGTCCAACTCCCTGTGACAAGTTACCCAGAGCAAAACCCATTGTTATGAAGAGCAGTAAGCTTGGGACCCCTGTTTTTGGCCTTGTTTTTAAGACCTGTTATCTGATATCACTCAAATATAAGAGGCAAGGGCAGGAAAAGAAGGTACAAGGATGAGTCATCAGGCAAACATTCCAGCCTTCCTGCGGATCAGAAGAATTCCTCTGAGGTCAGCCACAGAAATCTCCATCTGTATCAACACCCAAGAGAGAGTCAAGAGCAAGTAGAAGGAATGGACCTGTAAATTGCAGGTTGTTCCTTCTGAGACCCTGTAAATTGCAAATTGTTCCTTCTATAAACTGCAAGTTGCTCCTTTTGAGATGTGTCAATACCTTCTCACCCAAAGCACCTCAGCAGTTCTGGGAAAGACAAAAACATGGAAAGGAGTCCTGGTGACTACAGTTGTCAGAGCCAGCATTTTTTGTATGAAACAGTGAAAAGAGTAAGAATACCGAGCAGATGTGATGGCTGCTTCCAAAAAAATATGTGAACTTATAGAGAAAGCGTGTGGACTCTTATATTTAGCCTTTTTCATAGTACAAGAAATATGGTGTGCCAATGAAATTGAAAGGTAGCAGATGTGAAACAAATGCAAATGTTCTCAGAGGTCCTTATTAACTTGAGGAACTCAATGACACTAGACATCACTGAGGTCAACAGCTTAAACCCAGGCAAGTAAGAAAAAAACTTGAAAACCCTAGCAGCTACTCTCATCTTTAGCTCTAGGGATCCCCCATTCTGCATCAGTTTACTTGGTATTTGAGAGCAAACTGGTTAAGATGTTTCTCTCAATATAAGTAAAACAAGGTAATGTTTGCAGAATGGAAATGTCAGTTAGGATTAAAAACTCACTTTAAAAATTTTATAAAAATGGAAAATCTCTCTGTAACAATTGTTTTAAGGACTTTACTATCAAAGATTCATTGGAAATAGCTGTAATAAATTTTATTCTGATTTCCTAGCAGTAGCTATTATCTTAATGCTGTTGTATTTCAGGTAGAGGAGAAATGCTCCTGTTGTCCCTTACTTTAGTCTAGATTAACAGGCTTGCTAGCTGCACAGATATTTGCTAAAATTTTAAGAAAAACAAGAACTGAAATCTATGTATAATGTTCCAGCTGTCTGCAGATTGAGGAAAAAAGTAAAAATTTAAATGAGCTCACCAAAAATAATGAAGTCTGGCTGAAAACTGGCTGGGCAAGAACAGAAGTTAAAATCTGGAGTTACTTTGAGTACTGAATCTGATTCCAGTAAAGCTTTAGTATGATTCCAGCAAAAATCCAATTTCCCTGCTGTTGTTTTCTCTGGGAACTACTTTTTAAAACTAGTTGTACCCATGCCATCCCTTCCAGAAAATGGTTTGAACTGGATATAAATAAGGAAAATATTTTGACCACCATTTTTGCCTTTTAAATGTCCTGATAGTTGGCACAGATACTTCTGTCAAATAAATGCCTTAGCTAAGACTGAGGAAGAGGTTGGATTCAAGAAGGTCCCATTAATATGATAAAGAGATAATTTTTGATGTCCACAGTGCATGAAAGTGCGATGAAATACCCTCCAATAACTGCAAATCATTATATTGTTTAGTAGAAATGACAGGGTGATATGAAATCTTCCAATAAATTGTGAAGATGTTAGCAAACATAAAAGTGTCTTAAACAGAAAATAAGAAAAGATTAAGGGATTATTAAATGTTCTTTTTAATGGTATGATCCCATAGCCAAAGGAGCAGTGTAATGAAGCTTTTAGTAATAACAATCAAAAACATGTTTATGAAAAATCATTTGACACATTGTAGGTCAAATGACAAAGCCAACAAAGAGTACAGGAAAAGAAATGCCCAACCTGTGAAAATAGAAGAATGTTGTTACAGTTTGTAAAGCAAGGATAAATGAGGAATGGAATTAATTAGACACACTGTAAGAGAAGAAAACCCTACACAGCAAATTGCTTTGAAGCATGGAAATATTGCCACCAAGTCAGAGGAACAGTGATATGGATTTGTTGCACAGCCAGTGCGACAGAGCTAGCTGTCCTTCTGAAAGCACACTCAGATATGAGCTAAAGAATTAATTTAATTCCCATCTAGATGAATGCCTAGTACAACATAAAATATGCAACAAACTGCAGTACAACTGCAAAAAATAAGCCCTTTTTAGACAAATCAACACTACATGTTGTTTGTAGATTAGACCATATGTTCACACGAAGGAAAAACATTACCCAGAACTATTTCTAAATTGCTACCATTACATCAGCCCCTAGTTATAAAAATAATAGAGAACCCTCTTCAGATAAAGTCATTCTTAATTCAGCAGAAGGAAATGGATTGCACAAAAACATTATTGCAACAGAAAACAGGCTTTTATTGCCCCCACAAGGTCTCAGGATATTAGCAGGGACTTAGTGAACGCAATCACAGAACAGAAACGCAAGCAATATATTTGCCAGGAAGCATCCCATTGATTTTGCTACCAAATTTGGAGAAGACCTTGGAGCAAGAGCTGGAAAATTGAAAAGAAATAAATAAAAAGGAAACATCATTATTGAAAGGAAAAAATATGAAAGCTTGCAACTTATTAGAGATGTTGAAAAAACCGATTAGAGATGTTGAATGATGCATGATGAATGATGTTGAAAGAGCATCAAAAAATGGTCACAGAGCCAGAGAATGAGAAGGTTGTTTTTGACAAATAAATGTCAATATTTTAAATAAAAAGATCTTATTTTAGAGAAAGAAGCAGTGATGAAACAAACAAACAAAAAAAAATATAATTTGAACACATTAAAGAGAAATTTTCAACTTGATTTTTGGGATATTTTTTTACAGAAAAATGAAACCCTTTACAAATGAAGGACGATAAAGATGATGTTATTGTCTTTGAGAAAGATGGAAAAGACCAAAGGAATTGACAAGTTTCTAAGTACAGTGACAGACATTATGGGCTATGAGTTACATAGTTTGGGATGAAAACAGACCAACAATGGGCTATTTTCAAGAAAACTAGTTTTCATATCCACTTTTTATTTCTTCGTTTCATAAAATGCATGACACTTTAAACATTATTTACATTTTTCCTTTAATAACTTTAATAATTTTTAAAACATTATACTATTTACTGGGAAGGTAGTTTTCTTTTTATTTTCATAATTTTTGCTTGGAAAAAAATTGCAAAGGAATTTTGGAGCTGATTTTGGGAGCTATGTATAGAAATATTTCATACAATGTTACAGGAAAGTAAAATGGGTCATTTAAGCAACAGGAAATTGGACACAACTTTAAAACTTCTAAGCAAACAAACAAGAGGTGCATTCTGTTCCCAATATACAACATTTTTCCCAAAGTTCAATAAGTCTCATCCTCATTCTATTCTTCTCTCACCTCTTTTCTGCGTTCTCAATAGGGATTATGTGGTTTGAGACAGGATTTGATCCTTATGAATTTATATGACATGCCACGCCACAGAAAACTTCCAAAATTAAGTGCAATCTAAAAGCAGTAGATCAATAAAGTGGGATAAAACCACATGTTAATATATTTAGATATGCTAAACATCAGGTGT
This sequence comes from Pycnonotus jocosus, assembly GCA_013400435.1. NCBI lineage: Eukaryota > Metazoa > Chordata > Aves > Passeriformes > Pycnonotidae > Pycnonotus > Pycnonotus jocosus. The sequence continues at coordinate 211,326 of VWYP01029061.1, forward strand.
TCAATGAAAAACATTGAAATAATATATTTCTTTTGGCTAGCATCATCAACTGCAGTTGTCCTCATAACAAATTTCTGAAATCCACGTGGAATATGTAGACTACAGCTAGTGAGGAACTCAGTGTAAATACTCATCCATTTGTGAAAACAGATGTGTTTCTCGCAACTGGCATTGCAGAAGAATAACACCACACACCTAGCCGTGAAGAGGAAGTTCTTCAGGATTTATCAAGGCAGTGGCAAGAAGTAGCTTTTAGAGTAGAATGAGCTTCTGGATAGCAAGAGGCAAGGAGCTGGCTACTGCTGTGTTCATTGACAATGACAGAATAGAAAATAGCCAAAAGCTATTGAAAATACTTATGTTAATACACAGGAAACCTAGAGGGTTTTTTGTAGTCTAATATTTGTCTGAAGAATAATTCCATTTGCTTTGTCATTTGGCTTCTCTGCCAAGTTTTTCTGAAGCCAGTCCAGAAAAGCCAGGCTCACATGTAGTGCTTCTATCTGTGTTTCTTGAACAGCAAAGATCAAAAAAGAGCAAAGTTCTATCATTGATGAAGGCTTTCTTATTTATAGAATTCTTTCTTTGTTCCACAGGTATAACTCAGTATGGCCATGGCCCATCATCAGAAAAAAAAAAAAAAGTAAATAAGAAAAAAAAAAGTAGTCCTACTGAAAGAAAATAATATTTTTTTCCCTCTCAGTAGGTGATTTTCTCTGAGGTCAGCCAGGTATGTGGGACTTTTTGTTTTTCCCACAGTACTGTGATTTGTTTCCTGTTGATAGGAAATGTTAACTTTTGTGGCAGGAATATAACTTGCTTTGGAAATTGTAATATAATTAGTGCCATAAAGCCTATTTTTTTAATTGGTGAAAATTTGGAATACTTTAGAAATAAAAGACTGACAAAAAATTACAGAGAAAAATATATTTCCTGCAAATTGGAATTCTCACCTCATTCTTTTTAATTGTATGCAGTGGATATGCCGTTTGCAGTAACCTGGGATAGGTATGAGAGCCAACAGGGCTTTTTCAAGAGTAAATAATACTTTTAAAACCTTGGTAGAGTCTTAGTTTAGTAATCTTGATGAGAGGATCTAAAATACTCATGTCTATAAACTAAAAGCATATTTAAAATACAGATACTACAAATATCGGTAAGCAATCATATGCAAACAAAGGGGAAAAATCTATCAATGGATATATCAATACTTAATAATTTTTAGTGTAGAAAGACAATGATAATCCAGAGCTAGTCAACTACTGTGTGTCCTTGATGTTTGTGTGACCAGCAACGTTTATAAGAAAAGCTGCAGTCACATCTTAAAGCCTTTTAGTGGGAACGTGTCAAGAAAGTTTCTCAGGTGTTCCAGCCACCTTATACTCTGAGAAGGTAATTTCTGACAGTTTGGAAACACAAACAGGAAGGTATTTATGAGATAATGGGATAGCTGATGGGTTTTGTGGTTTGTTTGAGGTTTTTTAGTTCTTTTTACTCTATATGCCCTATTTGCACTGTGCAAAGCCAGCGGCAGAGAGTAGAGGAGCAATTTTACTCCACAGAAACAGAAAAGAAAAAACACCAGGTGCTAAAATGGGCATAATGGAAATTAGAAACATTCACATTATTTCTCTAGCAGAGGTGGCATCTCCACCAGAGCAAACAGATCAACTGTAAAAACAAGGCCACTCTTCAGGTTGCTGTATCTGGTTATATGTATATGATGTATATGTATATGTATATGTTTTCTTCCACACATTATGCTGGACATTATTTTCATTCTACACAGTCATAATTTTTATTACATGTTTTTCCAGAGTGGATAGACAAGGTGTTATTTGGGACATATTATCATACATTTTAGACTAATCTGTTTGACATACTTTCAGTTAGACATTGGAAGACATCAGCAAAGATCAGTACTTTGGAAGGCATGTTTTCACAGTAGAAATAAAAGATATCCCATGTGTTGGAAAAACACATTCAAAACTTTGCCTTGCACTTCCTACACTTCCCTCTCAGATGTTTTTACCATTCCCGAGCCTCTTTGGAGGCCCCTCTTGTCTCTTTGTCCTTCTGGTAAGCAAGGTAGCTTTTCTCCTGAAGTTCCCAGCAGCTGACTTATTTTTTGGCACAATTCCTGCTACTGATTTCACTTGACAGCTGCTCTCCTGTTGCAGACATAGCAGGCATGCCTCAAGTGAATTTAAACTTGTAATGTTCCTGAAGCACCTAGGGCTTAATCAGTTTCCTATTTGAAGACCTCAAGAGGACAGAGCATATTAATTAATCAGTCAAGGTGTCAGTTGCTCTGATCCTCAACCTAGGACCAGATAAACCCTGTGTTGAGCCCTCCTGAAACAGAATGGCACTTTCCTGTGCAAGGCAAGCTCACACAAAACCCTAGAAACATATCACCAAGCCACTGATTTTTGCAGGGTATAAGAAACACCTTTTTTCCTGTTTCTTCTGTGTTTTTGGCTAGGCAGGTCTCAAAATCCAAGTATCTATATGAGTCTGGTTTTTGGACGAGGGGTTGGTTTGGGGGTTTTTTGGTTTTGTTTTGTTTGTTTGTTTGTTTGTTTGTTTTTATTGTGATAGTCTGTAGTCTACAAAGAAAAATTTAATAGAATGCTTTCAGGTTTGGGTTGGTTTTGGTTTTCCTATTAGTGAAAACAAAACATTGGAGCAGCCATTCCTCATGCAAAGATTTTTTTTTGTATTTAAGTGCCAAGTTGAACATGTCTGAGATCAGATTATTGTTGTTGTTGCTGTTGTCATTAGTTGACCATTACTTCATTTTGTCTATAACCCCTGTCTGATTTTCTTCTGTCTCAACTGTGCTCACCAGTCAGCTGCTTGGTGTTAGCAGAGTCTTCTCAGCCAAACACAATCAGAGGTGTGCAGGGTCATGTGTAATAAGCTTGCCCTGTTCAGGATAACTGACCCCCTTAGTCAACTCAACAAGAACTGCCTAGATATTTCTGCTTCAGCTCACAATCTTAGTTTCAACATGTTAAATATATTGTGCTCATAGTCTTTGCCAAGGACACGTTAAGTTGCTCTCCAAGGTTTCAAGCTGCTGTTGTACTAGATTGTTCAAACCAATATAATATCCATATTTCCAGATAAATCTGGGGTTTAAATATATTTAATACAAATAGAACCAAGAAAAAGAGTGGGAATACACCTATGGAGAATTTAGAGCACTTACACTGGAGATAAATTTGAGCCCAGTTTCTCCAGAGAAAACCGTTGAGCAGTGGAGTATTTTCCCTCCACAAATCCTTGGATGTGTCACTGTGTAGTCTGGTTATATGGTACAGGATACAATTCCTATTTACAGCCCAACATAAAATCCAATTCTTTTCAATGAAGCAGCTGATTTTTTATTTTTTCGGAAACATTCCTTCAATCTAAAGACATTAGCAGAAAACTTGAACAATTTAAGCATTTATGTGACAGTCATGGATATGCAGTATACATTCACAAAATAAAATTCATGTATTCTGAGAGAGACAGATTACACTTTCTGCTTTAAAGTAATCCCTCTGGCACTTTTAAGATGCCAGAATATTATAAAGCATTGCAATTTTCTGGTGAGCGAGGGAAAGTAGCAAGCAGATGCAGTGCCCATCTCCTAACTGTTGATCCCATTGATTTTGTGCACAAGGTAGAAGGAAACCTGTATTCAGAAAATGATAACAGCTTTGAAATAGAGTTCAGCTGCAAGCAGTCCTTACTGGCTGAAAAGAGTTTTCAGTCAATTTGGTACAATAATAATAGTCAAGGTTAAGGAACGATTTTTCTCTCTCCTAAATATGTCATAGCACCAGCATGATTTTAACAAGACAGTTCTTCGTTTTTATTTCTTTCACTCATTCCTTGGGTTTGTTGCCAAGAGCAACACAAAGAATGCACCAGGGTGTCATAATAATCCTCCATTAAATCCCTAGTATTTGAATTTTAATGCTATAATTCAACAGCTGACAAAAGCCCATTGAGCAGGTCTAAGGAGAGGAAAAGAGCTGGTCCCATTTTCTCAGGGGGTGATGCTATAGCAACATGGAATGAATTTGGGGTCAGGGAACAAGCTGTCTCCAAGCTTTGTTTGCATTTCCTGGCTAAAAGTAGAATCTGGTGTTATAAATTTTACCAAAATAAGTGGTTATTTGGAGTTGCATGAAGATCGTTCACTCTGTACAAATGTGTGCCTTGTAAAAAAGAGAGTGGAGACAACAAAACCTGTAGCCAGAAAGACAACAAACTAGCAGACTACTTTAGAAAGTGCCAGTCTAAGAATTATTTCTCAGTCCCTCTTCCTTCTCTGGTTTCCCTACCTTCCAGTGCAAACCCTGCACCAGAACTTGAAATGATGCAACACACTAAGTCCATTCTAAAGGAATAACACAAAGACAGCAAAGTCAATAACAGTGGAACAGAGACCTCTTATAATCATCAAAGACCTCAGAAAAGTCTGGTATGTCATTTGTTATGCTTAGCTGTCCCCACACTGAAGGCTTTTGTGCTTTGGGGAATGTTGTTTGGTGGAGACAAATGAATACACCTGGAAGACAATTGTCCATTGTGCCAGACACTGCTCTCTGGGTGCAGCGCAGCCCCCTGTCCGAAGCCCTCCCTTCCCTGAGCACTCCTCTTCCCTCAGTCACTCTGCAGCTGTTCTCAGAGCCAAGCTGAGTGGGGATTAGAGCTCAGGGTAGGTAATAGAGTACATTGGCAATTTCTGTGTCTTCCACTGTATTGTGAGGCATATTTTAAAGAAAAGAGCAGATTCATTCCTCTTTGCACATATAATAATCAGAGATTCATTAGATAATAGTGATAGAATGAGATATAAAATACTAGAAATAATACAATATGCAGTTCCCTGTGTGGACATACAGATTTTGTATTGAATAAAACCATCGATATTTTATTGAATTTGAGATCATGGGAACTTTTTCTCTGTTTTTCCACTTTGAAATCCATTGCTGATCACCTGTAGCCAGCCAAGTCCCCAGCTCCTCTACTGCTGGAGAGAGCAGCAAAGATGCTTCAGTTCTGACAGTTCTTGCTCAGGCTGTGAGATCAGAGATACATCAACAAAGGGAGTATGGCTGTTAACACTGATGTAAGGTGGGTGGAGTGTGTTTGCTGGGTGAAGTGATGTAGACAATGTGGATGAAGGAAGAAGAATTGCAGTGACTGTAAGGCAAAGAAGTGAGACACGGTTTTGAGGCCTTTGAGAGGTATTTGTAGAGGACAGAGCAGGATGAGTAGGAACTGGCAAAGCAGCAGCCTCTCTTGCAGCTGGTATGTTCTGCAGGTTTTGTAGGTGGAGTACAAGGATCCTGAAGCAGAGGTTGTCTTGAACTGCAGTGCCTGCACATCTTACTGATGGGCTGTCATTTTCCATCTTTCACACAGATCCCACTGACAAGGATGTGGTGAACAGCAAGAGGTTTAGGGAGCCTTCCTCCTTCCACCCTACTGCTCCAGAGCTCAGTAGCAAAAACTTTCTACAAGAAAAACACAGCTATAGAGCGTCTCACTCTGCAATTCTCAGTCTTTCCTCCCATATGCCTCTGGAGAAGTGAAGCCACTGGGGACTCAGTAAACCACTCCTCTCTTCAGCATATCTGTGTGACAGAATAGGAGCTCCCTGATTTTTTTGTCAACAAATTCATTAAAACAAATTATTGTTTTCCCAAACTCCCATTTCAAATTTATCTGGGCCAAACTTGCATTAGAGCTGCTACATGAAATGCATGTGATTGTTGCTAGGCTGTCCACATGCTGCTTTTTGGAAGTGGTACATCCATTTCTGATCTGCATAGTGCATGCACCCATTTCTGTCTGCTATTATACCAGTATCATTAAGCTGCTTATTCACAATCCCTTAAAAACAGAGCACCTTGAGCCTACATTTCTTTTCCCATGTTTGTGAATTGCTTTCTAGTTCAGTTTTGCTTTATCTAAGATGAACAGATTTTATGAAAATTCCATTCTTTCACCCTATAGAGAGCCATTTTTCAATAGAAAAGCTGTAAGCACTGGAGGCCCACTCCAAAAGAGTTCAACTCACTTGACTTCAGGGTCTTTAGAGCAGGAATGATTCCTGTCAGCCTGCTAGATCTAAAAGGGAAGCAGTTCATGTGCAAACAGCTTTCCATCATTATCCTGGGAAGAATCCCACTGGGAGAATAAAGAGTAGCCATAGGAGAAAATTTCTGCAGTAATGGCATGTCATTCCCTTGACCTTCTGCTGAAGTGTTCATTTTTGTTATAGATCAGGCAAGAAATATGACATTTTATTGTGTGAGATTTCCAGGCAAGCATTCCTCAATGGGGTGCAGTTCTTATTGGGTAATAATCTACAGGACCATTCTAGAGAAAACAAGAAACTTCATTGTCATAACTTTAAGCCTGGCAAGCTATAAATTGTGAAGATCCTTTGTTAGATATTTTTTATTTAGTGCCCTTTGTGTGACTGAACTGATTTATATACAGAGCTTATTTGATTTATGTGTTAACCACATTCATTCTGATTATTCCAAGGAATGAAGAACAGAGGCAGAGTTTGAAAGGTTTGCCAAGGGTTTGGAACACCTTTTCTGATCTGGAATTAGGGATTCTGTGGATGAAATTAAAATCTCATAGGTTGAATCAGGGATCTCCCAACTTTTGCTGTAAATACCCTTCCATGGTATCAATGTGACCACAGTGCTACTGGCATGACATGCCTACTCTAGCAGCAAAGTTTATAGGTATGCACAGATGGCACTGCTTGGGATTTGCAATTCTTCACTAAACAGCATTTCACTGTGTAAATGCAGGTGCTGCTCTGCTGGTCTTGGTGCACATCGAGTTGCTTGGAGGAGTGGTGTGCTAAGGCCTCCAGCAAGCCAAACACACACATGCACATGTTTACTGAGAGCAATGGTAATCAACCCTTAGAAGCTGCTTGAAGACTTCTCTAGTTTACAATAGTGCTATTTGCAATAGGTCTTAGAATCAGCAAAATGAATGGCTTCAGTATAAATGAGATGTGCTGGAGAAGGAGAGCTGAAACTGAAACAGAAGAGACCAAGGTGAACAAACACCAAAAGAGCTCACTGCATTTGTGGTGTGGGGTATGTCTGTGTGGCTGTCTGTCTGCAGTGGCTGTATTTTAATTACTTCCACTTCCAACATGTGTAGGTTACAAGTATTCTTTCAGAAGGTAAGTCTGCTCATTATTGTCTGTGGAAGTCCCTTTCCATCCCTTGCTACCCTGTGTATCAATCTTAGGTCTATTTCAGATCTGCCTAATTTTGTTTGATGCTCATTGGACTCCTTTATGCTTTTTGAAAGGCAAAAAGTGATACTCCAGGCAGATTTGGCTAGCCAGTCTTTGACTACCCCTATGATTTGCTAGCCCTAAGTCTATCTCTTCCCAAAGGCATTCCTGTCAACATACCTGATTTCTCTTTTCCAGTATCTTTAGAATAAAACAAGCCTTAGGAAAGACAATGGATGATATACATATCAATAATCTGATGCTCAGAATGAACTCAGCATTGAAGTTCACAGTCAAGGGCCCTCAGAATCTACTTAAGTAGCTTCCTTCAAGTTTTCCATGGTCTACTACATAGACTTATCAGAGAAAGGAATTATTTTGTTAGCAAATTTCATCCAGAATCAAATCTGTGATCATAAGTACATCCTTGCACTTTCTTCTCTTTATTTTCTATTTTCATGACAAGATGACATGCTTCTCTGAACAGAGCAGAGGGAAAATCTAACTGGGAAGAAGAAAGAGACATCCTCACACTGAAGGTGCTGCTGAAGCATGCAAATGTTCCCAAAGAAAGATTATTAAATTCTTGTGAAAGGCTCTGTGACTACACAGTGCCCAGATTCCCATGAAGAAATATCACCTAATCTAGCTGATGTAGAGCAGAAGGAACAATAACACCTTTCTGAATGAGTGAAAGCAAGGGAATTGGCAAGATTAGAGGCAGCACCTTTCACTGGTTGCATATGATCAATAAGTCTGTGATGTTAAGTTGCTCAGGAAGTCTGACCTATGCTTTAACAAGTAGGTGAGGAAAATCCACAGTGAAATAAGTACATGTTTTTCCCAACTGGAGATGAATGATGGCAAAGGATATCACAATAAAGTACAAGATATCTCAAAGAGAACAAGAAACATATTATTTCCTTTTTTTACAGCTTGTTTGGAATTTGTTGGTGGCAACTGTGGCCAGTTAAACAGCAGTTTCCTGATGTTACTTATCTATCAAAGGAAAGGAAAGTTATTTCCCATGATGAAAACAACAGATGTACTCTGGAAACTGAACCTCTGGTCAAACAAGTACTTCTTGAGAGTGAATAGTACAAAAATTAAATTAACGTAAATGACATTTTGAGTTTTAAAAAGTTGAGACTTTTTTTTCACCCTCTTCTCATAACTGATAAATTTCTTTGCTGGCAGTAAGTTTCTGTGAGGAAGATAGGAAGCTATTGCAATATTGAAATAATTAAAGGTTTTGCTTTGTGTTTGGATGAGTGCTTGCATCCCTGTGAATGAAACCTGATTTGGTGTGCTGTCTGTCTGTTGGGAAGTGGAAACATGGACTCAAGTCATGCCTAACGATGGCTACTCCAGTGTGTGTACAGTAAATGCTCCCATGTTTCTGTCTGGAAAATCATGGACTGGAATGTATGTATGCATGCACTGCACAGATGGCTAACATATGTGATCAGGAATGTTTTTGGGTGCATCAGGTGTGGATGCAAAGATTAACTCCTGTGAGTATGTGCAGTGAGCCCAGGGTGTCTGGAGAGTCAGCTTGGGCACTGGTCCAAGAGGTCTGGACACGCAGCCACCCATCGATGGCTGCTGCTGTTCTCTGCTCTGGCAGCAGGACATCAAATCCACCCTCCAGGCAAACCACCACATCCCTATTCACCTACTGAATTATGTTTTAGGCTGGGCTGAAAAGAGGGGACATGACACAGGAAGAAAGATAAATAGTTGCCATAAACACAGAAAAAACACACAGAAAGCCCCTACGTTCACATCATTGCACAAATGTTCAGGTGTAATGGGTCCAGCTGAGATGGAGTTCATGTTTCCCACTGCAGTAAAAGAAAAATATGAAAAGGAGGAGGAAGGGTGGGCATTTGTTCTTTAGAACATTGGCCTGCTGGGGCAACAGCTACAGGTGCTGGATCTCTGCTTCCCAGACAGTGGCCAGGTATTGCTTGTCGGTGGGAACCAGAGGATAAAACCTTCCGTTTTTTCCTTTGCTTATGCATGCACAACCTTTCACTTTTGCTTTAGGAAACTGCCTTATCTCAAACTAGTAAACTGCCTTATCTCAAGCTGTTTTCCATTTTATCTTCTCTCCATTGTCCAGTTGAGAAGGGGATGTGAGGGGGCATCTTGGTGGGCATCTGGCATCTAGCCAAGGTAAACCTGCCACAACAGATCAATCATTTATTCTTAAGCTTCTTTGTATTATCATTTTAGATTATAAATTAACTCTTTTAAAAGAAAACTACTCAGAGTAAATGTTCTCATCCTAAACATTTTTGCAGCTATGCTTTTGCAACTCTAGATGGTAAACTGTCATGGAATAATATAGCATAGTCAGATTAAAAAGACCACATTTACCTTCTTAATTTGTAAGAGCAATTCCCATTCTCCTTATCTTGCCCAGATGCAGAAATAGAACTGAGATCTTGCCCTTCATGTGCAACTCATCTGCATCTGTAGAAGTATTGCAGGAGCATAATCAACACCCTACTTAAATTCAGTAGTAAAAGTAGTTTTGTTTGCTTTATATTGAGAAAGTCACTGTGAGACTACAAACAAGTGAAGAGTGAACCTGCCAGAAATCTAGGACAGTCTGTTGCTGTGATATTGGCATCTTTAAAGCAAAGTGATATATTTTCCCTCAGCTTGGTCAGTCCAAACATCAAATTTTAGGAAGTCTTTATATTTTTTTTTCTGCTGCTGTCCAAGAATGCAGGTTTATCCTTACACAGAGACAGTTGGACCAATCATCTTCTGAAATAAAATTATGAAAGAAATATTCATTCCATGACAGATTCCAAGGTTTAGAGTTTCTGTGAGAGTTTTTCATTTTGTTTTGGTTTTTTTAGAAGTTATTTTCACACACAAGAAAATCAGTCTCACACAAGAGCTGCACTCCGCAGCTGCATCTGCTTCCAAGTCTCAGTCTGAAGGTGGGGTATGGACTTTGGATATTTTTAGCCACAAAATATGTGAACTACAAAAGTATGTAAACTACACATATATTTGCCTGTTCTTTCAAAGGAATTCTCTTCATTGCAGAAAAAAAAATATTGCCCACAGAAAGTTGGCAGAGTAGTAGTCCATGTCCCAGCAGATGCCTATGGAATGTTTCTGACTGCTCTGCATGCTAAAATGTGTGGCTTTATAAATAGTGTTAAAATATCCGACTCTAGTTAAAAAAAAAAAAAAAAAGTTTAAAAAATATTCATTTATTCACCCCAAGCACATGTAGTATGCACTATAAACAAGGCACTAATAAGCCAGCCATTCCCCAAATGCTTTTCTCATCTAATGCTTTAAAATTGTGACCAGAATGCTCTCAGTTAGGTCAAACATTTGGTAATTAAAGTAGTATTTGGGAGTGTGGTTGATGCAATATGGCAATTTATTATTAATTTCATATCTAATTATGAGCATAGATTTCCTAGATTTAGGAAAGCACTTAGATGAACATATAAATATGTTTGTCTTCAAGACAGGATGTAAATGCAGTATTGTATTTTAGCTAAGTATCTGTATCTGTTATTTCTTACTAGCTAATTTTAACTTCTACTTTGCTTAACATGTAACTCCTTTGAATGGTTCTCGAAAATATGCTTAATTCTCTTAGACATAGAAAGCTCAAGGACAATTCAGGGGGTTTGAATATAGCCCAGAATGATCAATTTTGAGAGGTACTTCAATCAAATAGCATTTAAATTATGCTTAAAGCTAATAATGCTCTTATTTTTCTCTCCTAAGAAAAAGTTATTGTTGCATTAAAATGATTACATATACAGCTAATAAAGCTTTTTCATTACTTTAGCACCTTTCAATTGATGATCTAAAAATATGTTTTAAAGCAATAAAACAATTAAATATTCCTCTAAAATTAATAGCTACATACCCTCAATTCTCAGTGTTCTTAACAAGATGTACACTAAATTACCCTTTTTTTTTAAGGTTTGTAGTGATTGAATCTGCATTTTCTCAAAATAGTTATTTGAAAGTATTCTGCCTTTGTTCTTCTTGCATGAACTTGCTTCATCACACCACTGATAGTCTAGGTCTGAAATCCTACTACTCCCTAAATTAAATGGTTTGCTGCAGTCATACAGATTTTCTGTGCCTCAGTGGAATATCTGTCCATCACATGGAGTGGTCAGCTGTGAATGCTCATCCTCAAGGCTTTTGTAGCTCATCTCTTCCTCCCCTGCTCACAACTTGTATGTCACCACTGGGTACATATTTAGCTATTAACTCTGAGTCAACAACCCTGCTTCAAAAAATGTCTCCTTTTTTTTTCCTTCTCCAGCTTCTTTCTGCTTAGCATTTTTTAAATTTTTGTTTTTCCCCCTGCAACTTTGCATCCTGAATGGCTTAATGTCAACTTAAATGTATCTAACTAAAGCAAATCCTTTTTATCTTACTTCCAAAAACCTTTCCACTCACACTTTCTGTGGCTGCCAAAACAATCCTTTTCCTTGTAATCCAAACAATCTTTGATTCTTCTTTTGACATCTCTCCTCAGAGTCTAACTATAAGTAAACAGTCAGACATGCATAAATTATTTTGTCTTTCTTTGAAAAGGGTACAAGTATCATTTATTGAAATTCAAGATTTTGCATAGCTGTGTCCTGCTTAAATTTAAAGTGTCTCCTTTAGTCTTGTGATTAATTTAATAGCTTACCTTTTAGTAAAATTATTCATAGAGCTCTTTGTATGTCACCTTTCAAAAGATTTTACTACAACAGCAATTGCAATGTCATCATTATATAGCATTATATTGCCATCATTATTATTGCACTTATTATAGTGCCATAATTTTATAGTCTTTCCAAACCCTTCTTCATAATTCCTTTTCTTCCTCACATATTTCCCATTATTATTATTATTATTATTATTATTACCTTCATCCTCACCATCATCACCATCTTTCACATAGTAAGTGTTTGGAAATAAAAAATTACTGAAAATTCAGGTCATGCACACCACCTTTCTTGTTTTTCAGCAAAGATCTGGCAATATATGCACATGTGAAAATACAAAAAATATATGAAACTCTTTGGCAGCCAGGTTTCAGTGGTTAGCATCTTTCTTTGGGGCTGTCCCCATGCCAAGAAGATCTGTGCTTGATGTGGGAACAGTTTTGTCGACTTCACAATGCTTCTTTGTTTGGGAGAGAAAATAAACACCTTTTGAACCAGCTTTAAAACATGTGTTGCAAGGACTCATGAAAGAAACATTTTTTTTATTGTCAGATTGAACAGGTCAAAAGGTGAAACTGCAACTCCGTTAGGCTCTGATTAATAGACTTTGCTGTGGAATATCTGCCTGTGTGATTCCCCAGGGCTGTTCAGCTGAGAAAGTGTTGTATGATCAAACCTGCTCTCAGTGGCTTGGGTAACAACAAGGGGAGTCAGGGCATGGACGGTAGCTCACTGCAATTTTATTTTTCATAGTTCATCTGGGCTTTTATGGCTTTTTCCTAAGTCTCCATTTCCTGAGAGGAAAAATTCACAACTCACTTTTGACCTAACCTTTCTTGAAATTAAGGCAAACTAAGTTTCATGTTACTTTTTGGGTACAGTTTTTCTATCTAAGGATATCAAAACAAAGTCAAGGGAAGATATTGCTACTTCTCTTATAAAGGAAGTTGTTCTGGACTGAGTATGAAATTGATTTTATGAGAGATTCAGCATTCACTCTTCTGCAGTCCTAGTTCCACACATAAAAGAAACCTTAGCCAAAAAATTATGTTTGTAGTACAAAACTAGGTACAAAGCTTACTGATGCTTGTGCCAGAAGCAGAGCTTTCATCAGGTCTCCCTTTTGTAATATTTTTGCCTGATGTTTAGCACACCCTAGTCAACCTATAGTGAGCATTCATCTGTCTTCTACATGTACACCATCTCTCTTTTCAAGTCTACTGAGTTTGATTGAAATTTGCTGATGGGTCCAAATGTACATTTACTGAAATATCTGACAGACAGGGATACACACAAGATCTCCAAATCATTAGAGTTTCAGGAAAGAAACAGACCTAAAAAATTATAAAATAGAATATCCACCTCCACCCTGCCCTAAAAATTGAGGCATAAACTGAGCAATCTTCTCCAAGAAGATTTTTTCTTATGAAAAAAAGCTCTGGAAAACCTTGGATGTCCAATAGGGGTTCTGGCACTGCTCCTGATTTGATGTTAATGTCCCTTCTATCCAACTGTGCTGGTTATCAGTACACAATGTAGAATAGCTCTAGGCAAACAAAATATGCTCTTCAACAAATTACTTAAGAAAATCACCAAATAAATTTATAGATCATGATTGTCCCATGCATATTTTTGCCATCATTTGGTGTCAAATATCAACATAAATCAACATAAACAGAGTGGTATAAATATAATCACTGTTTAGAGAGCATTAACTATTATCTAACTTCTACATAGTATCTAGAGCAACAGGTTAGAGGAATTCAGTTACTATCTGAAAATGCTCAACCAGTTTAAATTCTGAGAAATACTTAAACACTGAACAATCATCAAGTTCTGTGAGCTGCATTTCTCTTTGAGGTGCATTTCTCTTTGAGCTCTTGCTCTGCCTCCATGCTCATCTTCTTTAGACTTGTGTTTGTTGTACAGGTATGAGAAAGTGCTATGCAGTTTAACCATAAGACTCTTGAAAAACAAGGCTGTAGGACATTGTTTGTTTGCCTCTGAAAGGTTCTCGTGTTTTCCTCCATTATATAAATACTGAATAAAAAAAAGGAAAGTCTTGAAACAGAGGCCCTGTCATAGAAGTTTAACCAGACAGGTGAAAGCTTGGTTTAATAGCAGATATCTTTAAAGAAATTTTAGAGTTGGTTTGTCCAGGCTGTATAAACTGTAGAAAATAAAAAGCTGCCTTTCCATAGTTTACTGGGTTGCAAATATAATTTAATGTTTTACACTAGCAATTAAATATATAAGCTATCAAGGTCAAAGTTAAACATGAAGCTTTGGCCTTCTGATGACTTGATTTATTGGTCTGTTACTAGCTCTGCTTGAGCATCATCATTTCTCTGACCTATGAGTTTGCATTAATTGCTTATTGCAAAAATAGTGACTGTAGCCTGTCCCTTTACATGTGGACAGTGCATGACGACCTTCTCACTGACTCTTGAATTTTGTTGTTCCTAAAGGCAGGGGGAGAAAGAAGCACCCTAAAATCTCTGTTCATTCCACTTGGTACTCTTTAAGCTGCATTTTGACATTTCTCTGCTTTCTGTTATCCATGCAGATGACTTGATACTATGGTGGTTGCAACCTATGTATGCATCTGAATTAATATGGATTACAAATCAACGGAAGACAATTTTCAGAGCTATCTAATTGATGCTGAGGATCTGACATCCAAAATCACACACATGCCAGGGTTTTCCAGGATTCAGACTAACTATTGCCTGGCACCAGGTCTGACTTGTGCTGGAGTGCTAGCTGTGTTCCATTGTTCAGCTGTGGGAAAAAAACAAGTTCATTAATCCTAAACCAGTTCCATTATGCAAACCAAAGCACAAGGAGAGTAGGACTGTCATACTCACCTCCAAAGCAGTGGAACTCTGAAGTGGACACATGTTGTCTCAGAAAAAAGATCTGCCTAGACCAGTGTTGACCAGTGTCCTCTCCAGTAGCTTAGGGAAAGGGTGCAAGGAGCAGGATGAGTATGTGGTGATTCTTAATTAATGTCCACAGACAACATAGATTCACAGAAATGATAAATCCTGAGTCAGGATTATGAAGAGGCCTCTCTGTGAGGGTTCACAGGTCCCAAGAAAGATTTTCCATGAGTTTTCTTATAACTGTTATTAAAGCCATCCTAACAGCATCTCTGATAATACTTAAACACTCCAAATGTGCCCATTTGTAGAGCTTTAGAGCTTTCACTTTCACTTTATTTTCCCTTCACATCAGTGTCTTCAGGCATTTCCAATGGTGCAGCCAAAGTGTCTTACATGGGATCTCTAGAAGGACTAAGACCAGGACTTATTGGTCATGTAGCTCCACTGTGCTAATGGAACAATATTTGGACCAGAATGTGCTGGAGTGATGACTGTGGTCTCCAAGTCAGGCATGCCTCATCTCTTCCAAACAACATTCTTGTACAGATTAGAGGATAATCTGACAGGCAGGCCCAGCCAATTAAAACAGTAATTGAAATAGTTGAGAGTGTTTTATTTGGCAGAAACTGATTGTCCTGCTTCATTTTTTAATGAACAAATAATCAGGGTCAATCACAATAGTTTGATTAATATAAAAAGTAATTTTTCTGTTAAGATAGTTCCCAATCTTGTGTTTCTAAAATAAAAAATAGTAAAGACAGACAGAAAGAAAAGATTCCTTAGGCCCTTGGTGGGACATTATAAACATCAGTCAATGAATAAAATCCTGAAATGATGGTGAAACCACAAAAAGCAAAACAGTTCTCCTTTTGGCTAGAGGTAGGCAAAGGTATTTCAGACGCAAGGAAGGGGGAAACCTCAGGAAGCCCAGAGTCATTAAAGGATTGAGGTTCATTTTCCTGAGTCTCAGAAACATTTAGGAAAACAACATTAAACAAAAAGCAAACTAAAACTTCCCCTGCAAGTTCTATAACCTTATTGAGTCTCCTGCAAAAAGCCAAGGACTTTCTTTCATTCCACTTGCTTTTGACCAACCCTGTACTATAAAGAAAAAACCTAGCAAAAAGAACCTAGTCCAAAACCAAAATTTCAGCGAGCAAAGTAAATGTATTTTAAACAACTGGCACACATCACAAATTGACAGCTGCCTGGTGATTTACAAGAGACAGCCTGTTAGCACTGGTACGGGGCCAAGTGGTGCCCACATCACTGAGAGCATCTCAGCTGCTGCTTGGGCATGGAGAGCTCAGACTCTCCTTCCTACTTTCACCAGTTTAGGAAAGTGCTGGTGTTCATCTATGTACTTAGGCCACATGCCTAATTTTAAGCATGTGCTTTCCTCAAAAGACTTACATGTGAACATGTGCTAGGGATTGAAACATGTGCTGGAGTTTTTTATGGAATTGCTCCTTCCAGGAAAGGCATACATCTGAAGGCAATATGGGAAGTATTGACTGCCAAGAAGAAGACTGTGTCTTTTCTGTGGGTTAGTTGTGGATTTGCATTCTCAGACCAGCTAATTTGGCACCTTGCAGAAGGAATTTAAAGATGTCAGCTGTTTCCTGGAGATAACATGTGTGAATAACAATACATGGTGCTCAGTCAAGGGCTGGAATGAGGCATTCAGTAATTCTGAGAAGGAATACAAACACTGTTCTGTGTAGTTTAGTCTGAAGTGAGGGTGCCTGGGGGAACCACCGTGTGCATTGAATTCAGCAATTAAGTACCTTCAAATATTTTCATTTTTGTTAAGTACGTGTTAGGTTTACCAGTACTGCACGGATGCAGGGGTAAGTTGGGCTAGTCAGGGATGTCACTCCCAAATAGTGGAAATGCCTTTCAGTGCTTTACATTAATTAATAAAATTTAATACACATTACACATTAAGGCCTGTCTTCCGGGGACTTATATACTGTGTTATGAAAAGCCTTGTAGACTTTTTCCATTGGTCCTGTCTGATTTCCTGATAACAAGAATAAAATATGAAGTCCAAGCAGTGAGACTTCTTTTACAGTCCAATTGTTATAAATAAGTTTTTGCAATTTAATTGTAAAAAGTATTAAACATAGGAGTACTGAAAATATGCTCATGAACTGATTTTGTCAGTGAGCTGGAGTGGCTGGTCTGGACCATGTTACATGCAGTGAAATGAGGTCACATGTCCGGCCAGCTATGAATCTTCCTGTCTTCTTCCTCACTATTCATATTGTAGAATTTGTGGGAAATATTGTGGGAAATACCACATCTGCACCAGTTGTCCATTCCACAGGGACAGCTTATTCAACATGGACGAGTGCCTCCAGTTAAGGATTTTGTTCAAATTAGGTCCAAGATTCTAGTGAGTTCCTCTTCAGAATAATTTGAGACCTGATTTTGATTTTTATTTGCAGAAACTGCTGCTTCTGCTGTTTCTTCATCTCCTGAGTCAGGAGTTCTCACAGCTGGAATGCTCCAAGGCCACATCGCCACTGCCATCTGCTCTGGGATTTTCCTTCCATACTCATCTCCTTCTGTCCCCTTGCTTCAGCTTATTCCAAAGCCTATTGCAATCCTTTCAAGATGACCAAAGGTCAGAAGTTCAAACTGACAAATAATAGTGTATTGCAGAAAAGCTGTAAGAGGAGTGCAACCAAATGTCTCAACACCTTTATTTCCAACTTCTTTCCCAGTATGATAAACACAGCCAGGATTATTAATATTGTAATTGCTGCTTAAAGACCACAGTTCCATGCTCTGACTGAATTAACACTGAGGTTTTGGACATGAGAACCTTATTCTATTTATGTAAGCAACAAGGATGTATCGTTGCGCAATCATTTTGTTGATACCTTATTAGGATACTTAGACTGTTTTTCTATGCTCAGGATGGCTTAATAGGATTACCTTATTATGAAAGAAACATTTCTCCTCGAGTTCAAGAGGTGTTTATTAAAGACTCATGTGCTACACCACAGAACGACCTTTACCTCAGGATGTGTGTGCCCTGTGTCAGATATAGTTTGTACTGAAAATATCATCAGGTTTGCCTCCATTTGATAAAAAAGGCTTTTCTGGAGACAACAGAACAAACAGCTTTCCCAGATAGCTGTACTTCTTAGATGGTACTTGAGAGCTGCATCACATTCGAGATTTTTGAAGTAATACAAAATACTACATTATAATAATATATATAATAGAATAAAGTAGAAGTAATTTTATTCTTTTAAATCAGAATTGTTGCACACCATAGCATTTGAATCTTGCAGGTGGAAAAGAAACCACATTAAGGAATTGTACTATGAAAGAATATTTTGCGATTTTTTAATGCCTTTCCTTTGAGGATCCCAACACATTTTCTACACTTACATTACCTTTAGTGGCATGTTTTAGAGGCTTTAGAAGCCTTCACATTAAACATTAAAAATGAGAGAGAGAGAGAAGGGGAGGGAGAGAGAGATGGACAGATGAACCAGCCTAGTGAGGGATATACATCTTCTGCAATCTGTGGATGTGAGAATATTCAGTCTGAAAAAAATCCAAACTGTGGTCCCTATTTATCTGCTTTAAACAGTATTTATTTTCCTTATTGCATGATCACAAGCAACATGGGAAAACAGATTGATTGAATTTAGATTTTGTCCAAAAGGAGAGAAAAAAGATCTACATTTTATCGCTATGATCATGTGCTCTTGCAGTATTTTAAAACCATGAAGACAATTGAATTTCTAATAATACCCAGGAGAATGTGGCAACATCATTGTGTTGACAGTTTTTAAACCAAAACTTTGTGATAGGTTTCCAGTCTCTGAATCAAAAACTACATGCATAAATAGATTTTCTACTGGTTCAAAAATGCTCATTGTGAAGTGCAACATTTGAGCCAGTTTAATATAATGGGACTGGGAACTCAAATTCTTCAGGCTGCCTCCGCTGTCTGTAAACTACTCCTGGAGATATAATGATGTTGCTGCTCTCCCCCCATGTGTTTTTTGCAGATAATAATCTAAGAAACAGAAAACCAATTAAAAAGTATTTTCAGCCTACTGTGTTTCCTGTTGCCCAATATCCTTCTTAAGGATAGTAGTTAATTAACCATGAACTGAAGCTGCACTATTTGTCCTTTTGGTAACATCTGATAAGATCTGAACAGCCTTCCCAGCAACTTCGACTTTTGCTGTCAGGAGTGAGAGCTAAAAACTCCAAATAATGTTATATGTTTAAATTCTGCAAACACAAAAGGACATTTTAGTGGGTTTGGTAAAAAATTAATGAAAGACAGTCATATATTTTTATAATGAAAGAAATTGATCTGGCTGCTGAGCAAATTACTACTGTCCTAGTGACTGCCTTGAGCTAGGGAATTAGGCAGAAATAATGCCCAGCTACTTCCAAGTATATTGCTCATCATTTTAATCAGGGCACTTACAATGTCTCTCCACTGCTGTGTATATTTGAATTTTTAATCCACGTTAGCAGGAGTATGACAGTATGTCTAACTGGACTATGGATGGACTATGTACACTCTTGCTAAAGCACCACAAACTTTAGCAGACAACACAACAGAGATACCTGAGATTTGTACATGGTATTATTGACAATTATGATTCTAGATTATAAACCCAACTTCAATTCCACATATAGAAAGTTCTAGAAACAGTTCTAGAAAGAACCTCTAGGAAGCCAAAGCATCAGATCAAGGTCTGCAACAAGATAGGTGGCTTCTCCTAAATTTATTTGATGGAAATTTGTGAAGACCATGATGCACACTTAAACTGCATCCCTGCTGCCTGCATAGCTTGGCACAGCTTGCTTTCACAGGGAAGCTGTCTTCCATTAGTTACAGCCAACAGGAGAATCATTATTCTCCAATTTACTTGTTTTATGTGTGTTGCTCATCTTTTTAAGTCATCCTATCCTGTAATGAAGAGACTATTAGTTACACAGTGTATTTCATGGGAGCTATTTCTGTCACCCTACACAAAGCAGGTACGATGGCTCTGGTTCCCAAAGTCCATCTGTCTCTCCCAGGAGCAAGAAATACATTCACTTGTAACTTGCATTTTAAAAGCAGGTGCAGAGTAGTAAAGGAAACAAACTGAAGGAAGGGGAAAAATGGAAGGAAAAATGTTGGTCTAGGGAGTGGGGGCCAGAGGCAAGGAGACAGCAGGGAAGGCACAGAGGTTGTCTTTGTCTGATAAAAGTTATAAAGGTCAGCTATTCCAGTTGTTGTACCCACCGCTGCCAAACTGTGGAATAAATATATAAAGCCTTCAAAACTTCATTTCACTAAACAAATGCCAGATGGGAGAATCTCTTCCATTTGGTTTTCAGCTGCTGCCTGGTGTCTCCATATTATCCTGTGATGCTATATGGTGTCCAGATACTTGACACATTACTCAAGTAGACCCCCAGGCTCATGTGCTATTGTCTCTCACAATTTCAATCAGACAGATGGTTTGGCCCAGCTGAATTACTTTAAAAAAATATTCACCACTACAGATATTTTTTTAAACACAGAGAAGTCACAATTCAATGATTCAATCTATTTTCCAGTGACTTGGAAAGTCCACATGAGGATGTATCATTTGATGGCAAGCTCTACTAATGCCTACGTGTACTAAGATAAAATTGGGTGAGCCGTATGTACAACTGGACTAATGGGAAGGTTTATTCCACAGCTCCCCACCATCCTGCTCCTCCCTCAGCTGAATTTGGAGCCTGGCCAGTGACTCTCATCAGGAATGCAAGCCTCAATTTCCTCCCTACAGGGAGTGTACAGCTTACAGTAGGAAACAATATGCATCCCATCCTCACACTGGCATGAAAACATGAATGGAGCACTCACTAGATAATGGTCTTGTTTTCAGAAACCTCAGTTTCTGATGCAGTCTCAGGAAACACATGTGCCATAAGGACTCTGAAAATTGTGCTTTAATAATGCTGGTAAACATTAATCAGTTTCATGGATGCAGTCCTGTCAATTGCTCCAATGTGGTATCAACTGGTTGCTCCTAAAGAACACCCGTAAAATATCACTAACATTTTAAGAAAGATTGTCCTGGATTGTTGTTTATCCTTAAATCTTGAGAAAAAAATATCACTGAACTCTTTGTTCATCCAGCTTGTATCTCTTCTGCATTTCCCTCCGAGATGGATTTCCCTCTTCTCCTTGGGGAAATCCCTGAACTACATCTCTCTCCATTCATGCACTGTACAAGTATAACAATTTGCCTAAAATTTCATAGGTTTCTGAGCAAAAAAAATCCATAGTGAAATTTAATAGATGCATGTTTGCAGAAGTAAATTAACCATTTATGCCTTTTATGCTGACCCCTCACCCTTTCTTTTCCCATGACCTCTTCCTGTGCTGGTGTTAGTGTGTGGGTACACATGAACCAGATCACATCCTATACACTTTGGTTTATTTTCTGTACGTATCAATAATAGATAACAAGTGGTTTTCACCCCTACAAATGCTGACTGGTCCCTCTTTCCTCAGGAGATCAGCTTGTGTGAAAAACACAATATGAAGTGTGACAGAGCATGAGATGCAAAGGAGAAGAATACACACATGTAACACGAGGATTCATGAAGAAACAAAGTGAGAAGTATCAACATTTATTTCCACTAGACTAATTTCCTTTTATAAAAGTATCACTGTTTTGGGAACAGTTAGCTGCAAAGAGGAATAGGGGCTGGTCCAGACTTCTCACCTCAGAAAGAAAGGAGAATTTTGTCTTTGACTTCAAGGGTAGTAAATCCACAGATCCTTTGCCAAATCATACAGTGAATAGGGAGTAAAATGTGTCACAGCCATTGCTGTGTAATGCACAGCTGCCATTAACACCCCTTAGTGTAATGGTCATAGACCATCCTCTGCAGGGATTAAAAAGACTTTTTGCAGCTTCAAGACATAAAAAGGAAAAAATATTTTATACTCTGTTTATCCTAGGGATCAAAATGAATACAGGTAGGATATAAGGTAGGCTGTAAGCCCCAAAAACCTGCCAGGTTTTTTGGAACAACCTGAGTTTCTGCTGCTCTCCAAACTCTGGAATCTGTCTTGGAGAAAGGAATTTGCAGAGCCTGAAAGAAGAGGCAATGCCACACTGCCTGACCCTTGCAAAGAGTGCTGGAGGGGCTCCACAAAATAACTTTTATGTCAGGGAATAATTATTTTGTACTGAGACAGAAATTGTCTCATTTAAATAACATTTTTCTTACATTACTTTCTCAAGGCCTAAGGGCTGCTCTTCCAAAAAATGAGATTTTTGGCAGCCCTAGAGCTTTTCTCGTATTTCTGTCTGTCCTACTCATACTATAAACAGTATTCTTACAAAATAATTTCTAGACTACAGTTTCTTCATCAGTCCACTGGAGAAGGAAGGAAAAAAATCTATGTTTTATGTAACTTAGCAGCTGCAGACTCAATTGTGCTGTACAAGTCTACCTTTTGTTAGTCAAATAATCCTGTTCTATGGGATGGGATTATACAGATGTCAGCAGGATGTTATTTGCACATCTTTTGGCATTAAAAGCTATAAAAAGAGCTATTATTTCAATATAAGAAAAAGGCTATTAAATACAAATTCAAAGTGTCTGTATGCACCTTTTAAAATTTTTGTATTGTTTTGGAGTCACTCATCGTACTGAATATACCTTACAGTTTGGGGACAAATTCAGGCTTCCTAGAGACTGGAAGAGATTGTGGGTGATCATCAACACATACTAATAAGAATCCATGAAAAACAAAACTAGATTTGGTAGAATTGTGGGAAAAAAAACTTTATAATTCTGCATTCAATTTCAAAAACAAATATCAGTTTCTGTTCACTACTATATTTAGTTTGCATCTCATAGATATAAAAAGACATTGGTTAGATCAACAATATTCCCTTTACCCTTATACCTGTACATTTGTGAGTAGCTGAAGTACAATCTTTGACCTGCCTAAACTAACAGGGATTTTGCTTGAATCTGTGAGGGCTTTCGGCAACAGTGATTTTATTAATTCATTTAAAACATGTGAATATTTTTGTCCTGCACAGATTTCCAGGGATATAGTGGATAGGTTTCTAATGCAGGGAATGTAAATTGCCCCTCCTTCTGGCCAGGGATGGTGACTGACGATTTAGCATTTCTGTGATGCTCTAAAACATTTCGAGGAGGAGTAACCCTCCAGGAGACTTCAAAACAGAATGCAGTCCTCCCACCTCCTGTCTTGAGCCGTAGCTACAGCAGAACCATGGATCAGAGACATCCAATGCCCTAAGCACCACAGCACCTTCTCAGTCATTTCTTATTAAAATAAAATAGAAAGAGGTCTGCCAAGGTACTTTGAACTTTCTGGGGAGAAAGAAAAATGGTCATGCAAGCTGAAGCAATTAGAGGAGCTGTGAATGGCTCCATCAAACAGACGGCTAGAGGAATAGAGTCTTTCCCCATAGGTATTATAAATAATATTTTCATATTTTATATGTTCTATAAAAAATTTCAAATACAGTGGAGTTAGTGGGGATGAAGGGAAATATAAGAAGTGAGCAGGGTGGGAGAGCAGGGTGAGGGAGGATATGAAAGACGAGCTGTCTGAAATACGAAGATCATAAGTACTGGCGTGTCTGGTTATTTGAGTGTCCCTAGCAGTCAAATAATGAGCCTTCTTCATGTTTTGCCTTTCTGGACTTGGCTTGCTTAGACAAATTTGTAGGCATTAGGGTCTGTCTGGAGTTAGTTCCAAAACCTCTTTTTTTTCTTTCCCTTAACATTTTGCAGCTGAGGCAGCCTTGTGAAAAAGACGCTTTGAAGAGAAACATTACCAAATATGTCTTTTCTCCTGCCCATATCTTCTGTTTCCACAGGAAAAGGACGCAGGCACAGGCAGCCCAATGGAAACACAGGAACATCCACCGTCACTGGGGGAGGAAGGCAAGTCCTGCCTGCAGCCCTGCTCGGAGAGGAAGCAGCTGAAAGTAAACGTCTTAAACATCAGTAAAGGGGACGCTGACAACCTGACTTTTCTGCCAGGTCTGTAAAGGTTTTACTCAGCACTTCCACCACCTCCAGCCACCCTTGGCCACTCCTGGCTGATCACCTTAGATGATTGTTTTGCTTTCCTCAGCTGCTCTCTGCAAAGTGCAGACAGCAGGGTCTGTCTATTTTTGTCGGGGACACCACTCATACAGGCAGGATAACTGAACCCTGTGCTATGAAATGTTTCCTGCCAGAACCTCAGCTGCAAAAGCAGCCACATAAGCTGCTCACTTCCCTATGTTTCCAAAGATTTTAGGTAATCACAGAATGAGAGTGGAAGAAGAGAACTGCTTGTTCCTTTCTACTGCTACTTCTTTTCCGATACAAAATGTTAATAACAACAGCTGCATGTAAGGAGGCTGGCCACTGCGCTAGGATTGTATAAACCAAAACCAGTTCTCACCCCAGATGTTTCGCTGTCTTGTTCATTCATGTCTCTTCTACTATTATCTTATTTTTTTTCCCAAAAATTCCTAGCCTCTAAAGTCACAATTACTCAAAATTCCTGATTTACATGTACTGAAACTCCTCTCCATTTTCCCCAAAGTGTTGTTGTGAGATTTAACACAAGCAAAATCAAACTACTTAAGAAATCATTGTTATCCCTTCATCACTCTTCCCTGCTACTCTCCAATCGTTTTTTTCTGTAACCTATGATAGTCATACCAGACTTCAGACCAGACTACAGTTCATCCACACACACATAAAGGATGGTTTCTTGTCTGGTCCCTTTTCTGAGTGAACAGGCAACTGCTGCCAGGCAAAATCTCCCAAGGCTTATCTACTTCTCCTTCTGGAGGGAACTCATTCTGCTTCCTTGCTTTTAAACAGCTTTCACAGAACTTATATATTTAAACATTGTGGCAAGTCAGGTTGAAATTACTGAATGCATTCAAAAGATGCCAGACTTGGTCAAATATATAGGCTATGTCAAAATTATGATATGCTATTTTCCTTAAGAAAACAAACAAAAATATTTCTAGATTTTTCTTGCAGATAGGGAGGAAATATTTAAGCTCTGGCTGCTCCATTTCAGAGGAGGAACAAACCCAAATTACAACAGTAGCAAGGTTTCCCTAAGCATTCCTACTTCAAATTCCATTTCAAACAGAAATGCAATTGTATTGAAATATAATTCAAATCAAGTGACACTTGTGAAATCTTGTTCTCCATGAAGAGCTGGAGTGACATTACACTTTGACGATCCTAAAAGTTGAGTCGAGACGGAGTATGGAATCAGCAGATGGCAACTTTATTTTGTAGTTAACAGATGAAGCTGTAGATAGGATTGGGACCCATAAAGAGCAAAGAATTCAGAATATAGTTATGTCTAACAATAACTCTGCCCCAGGTTTTGAAGGCAGTAGGCAGGCAGTCTCTGTAAATTTCCTGGCAGTAGCAGTATGTAGCTACAGTTTATGATGTGTCTCATTTGGTGATGGCAGACCAGCAGAGAGATAGACCACAAGTGACCTACTGGTAAGCCATTAAATCTTAGGTTATGACTTGTATGAAACCTAAGATTAGATTCAAGGCAGTTTTTAAATTGTAGGGAGTTATCACATGATAGTTTTGGTTTGTTTTAGTAAGTGCCTGCTGTCCATGACTATCTTAGGTTAGGTAAGAAGTAGAAGGAAGCAAAGAGCTGAGAGTCAGTTTAAAACCAGTGAAGTAGCTGGGCTACATCCTAAAGCATGGCAGACTGGGTTCAAGATTTTGGCTATTGGATTACTTTGGGATGGGACACAGGATGAATCCAATGCACAGTGTACAGTCCAGGTTTGGTAAATTAAGGAGCTCTGTGTTACAGTTGTGGCTGAGTCAAACCAGTGCTGTGGGTGGAACAGGGAAGCAATCCCTCTTTGGCATGAGAGGACATTAGGAAGTCTTGCACTAACAAGAAGCTTGGAGACAACAGACTGTACCTGATTTTTCTCAAATCTATCTGGCAGGGTTGAAAGTGCAGCTTGTGACCGGACTCAGCCCAGCATTAGCTTTCAGGCCAAGGGGTGACTGCAGGCCAGCAAATGTTAGGTGAGATTGCATTTCCACAGGTAGAGGCTAGTGTGGAGGATTCCAGGCAAGACAAGGGCCAGAGCTGGCAGGCAGGGCTGTCAGAAGGCTGCAGGTGAGCAAAGAGCCTAGTGCCACAGCCACCATCAAAGATGACTTGTGCAGGCCAAGGAGAGCTCCAAAGGGAGGAGATCCTAGAGCCTGACTGGGACCTGGCATAGCAGGTACTTTGCACAAGGTATAAGGCTGCAGAGGAAGGCCACAGCAAACAATATGAGGCTCAGGCCCAGGAGGAGGTTTTCTTTCAACTACAGGCACTGGGTGGATTACAATTATATTGGCACGTGGGTTTTTTTTTTCCTAAAATAGTGTTAGAGGCAGCAGGTATCTGTGAGCAAGGAATACATTAGGAGTCAGTCAGTGTCTCAGTGATAGTGCTCAGGCAGTTTGGAGCTAGGCTTAAGACTAAATCCAGTAAATCAGTCTGTGAACTGCACTCTCAAAATATGCAGTTTTATCTTTTATGCTGTTGTTTACCAATCCTCAAAGCAAACTCATGCCCCCCCCATACCAATACCTCAAACTATTTTTTTTCCTGAATTCTAATTCATTAAAATTTGTTCAGAGGAAATAAACAGAATTTTATTCAGTGTTGTCTTTTGTCTTCAATCCTAACCCAATTCACAGGTGCCTGCGTATATCAAGAGCTCTGAAAAGCTACTGTCTGTGGTGCATCAGTACTAGCTGCCATCTGAAGTTAAGTCTAAAGCAATATGTTGTTAAGGTCTTCATGCCAGACAGTTGCAGGGATATGTTTCGTGCCAGACAACTTGACCAATACCATTAAAACAAAGACAAAAGTTATATTTCTCCAGTGAAAACCTGCAATTACTTTATTAAATTCTTGCAGCTGCACATTATTCTTCAGCATAACAGAGAAAAGCACAGAGACTCTGTTGCACCAGCCTGTATGAGGTGCAACCAGAGGTGCCTCACAGAGACTCTCAGGGACTGTCCTGAGGAGAGGGATCCTGTCTGCACCTCAGGAAACACTGAGATTGCTGCATGGCTTCTCCTGAGCAACACCTCATGAAATGCCACAAGCTTCTGCGTACATCTGTGATGCTTTCATTAGCAGCAATAAATAAAACTACTAAAATAGCAGAAAACAAAATTGGTAATGGAAAGAGATATGCCTCTTCAACAAAAAACCATGGGGCAAAAAGAGGAGAGAAACATTTGGTTTAATATTCTCTCTGGGCTTTCAGCTGAAGCAAATGGGGAAATGACTTGTTGATTTTGTGCTAACTTTAATCATCAAATAACTCTTCATAATTTCTAACCAATATTCTTTCCCTTTGGAGTAACAATCAAATAATGCATGATACTCCCTGTTTACTTCCTGAGGAGAGGAATAACAGCTCCCTCATGTTATGACTGCATAGAGATCCAACCTCTCCTGCAAATCCCTTGTGTCAGTCGCCCCCCTCTTCCCGCAAAGCCCTTGTGCCTACAGGGGTAATTACAACCATTCTGAATTTTTGATCTCTTGGCTTTTTTTTTTTTTTTCCCTTCTTTCCTGCTCCCATTCCTCTCCCCAGCCTTGTAATTCTCTGCAGTCTCTGAACAATGGATTAGCTGTTCCCTCCAGTAAAGTTTTCCAGAAATAGTTTTTAGAGTTTTGCCATATGTTTATCTTTCTTAATACTCTAGTGAGTAGCCCCCTCATGACTCACGGGCAAACAAAGGTCTTGAATGGTTTGTTTATTCTTCTCAGCTAGATGGCATTGCCTGGGGCAAGCCAAGAGGGCAGCAGAGGAGATCTGAGGAGGTGCATACTGTTGCACATATTTCATTACAAACGACTTCATATTTGCCCTGGCCCAGACTGCTGTGAGTGAGAATGAAGGCTGGAAAACCCAGCTGCCCTCAGGTAGTCCCACTCTGATACTGTCCCATGTGCCAGCTTGCTTCTACGTGTACACTCGTTCCCATGTGGACCCACTGGTGGGAGAAGCAGAGGAGGAGTGGAGAGGAACTCACTCTAAATAACCCAGACTCTGACCTTTTCCCACTAGGCTGTCTCCCATTTCTGACACAATCACTGAATAACCCTTGCCCGTCAGTGGTAAGGTGTATTTTGGCTCACAAAGAACTAAGTCTGCTGGAGGCCAAGAATTCAGTATTAGACAAATAAACAAGTTTACTATTGCTGACAAAGAAAAAAACATAACAGCCAGTCACAGAGTTAAATGCCCAGCAAAAATAAACGTGCCCAGAAGACCTGAGCTGTGAAGCTAAGCAATATTCTTCAGAGTACTGAATATAAGACTAGGTGCTCCTAATGGCCAGAGCTGGGTGTGCAAAACCATGCAAAACATTCAGATGTAAAACCTTAAATCACTTCAGAGGCTGAAGAAGAATCGACGAGGTTACTCAGTTGCCTGTCCCCTCAAGAGAAAGGATCAAGGTGAAAGAAGCTAAATGTGATCCAAGTAGATACCTAAGCAACCAGCTTTCTTGCACTTTTAAACACGCTGTGATCTCTAAGAGGACTGTGCTGGTCTGGCAGCTCTGATCAGGAACATCTGCAAGCTCTTGCTTTTACAGGAAAGGCATTGGAGATTGGGCACAGGATGCTGTTAAGAGGTCTTCTTTTAGGGCTCAGAAACTTGAGACCTGTCCATTCAGTAACCCACACATTTAGTTGGGGCACACCACGGCATGGATTAGAGTCATCGGTTAAGATGGAAAAGTTACATGCATTGTGTGATATTCTGACATCTCTTCATAAGTAGATCTGGGAAGTTGTGCTGAGTGAGACAGATGAGGCTGCTGGGATGTAGCTATTGCTTTACACACAAAGATGTAAGATAAAACTGTTAGAGGAAAATATCTGAAGTCTAGACCTACATAGCAGAGGTCCCAGAGTGTCTGTGGTCCTCATTTAGAGAGGGCTGAACAGCAAAACTTGGAACTAAATGCAAGGGTGACCAAGCAACATGAGATCTCGGAAGCATTTTGCAGAGGTAAAAAATTAGCAGATCACCAAAGGAAGATTAATCAAAATTACTGTGTTCTGAAGAGGAAACATCTTTGTGACTGAGAGGAACCTCAATGTCTAAAATGCAGGTTGGTACCAAGGTGTCCTACCTGGTATCCACCTCTTGTTTCAGAATAACATGGGCCTCATAAAAATATGAGCTGTGACATATATCCAGTACCACAGAGCATTTAAAATGTCACAGGTGACTTGAGCAGGCCCTTGAGTGGGTCTCAAACTGCCTGCCACCCATCTGAGCACTTAAAAGTCAATCTTGGTAAACAAGGATGTCTGACCTTTCTGGAATACAGTGAAATGATGGAAGTTGAATCCCTAAGGACTGACTACATTTCTGTTCTTCAGAAGGTCACAAACTGTCTCCAAATGCTTACTCCCCATGGCAGGCTACTCCTGGAAGACCAGCAGATTACAAGTTTGGGGACCCAGGAAATCAGTGAACTCCAGCAGGCTGCTGTAGTCAGCACCATTCCCTTGCAGACAGGGACCTTTTGTTCAAAAGACTCTGCTGATCACAGCTGTGCAAATAGCAGGAGAAGGAAAGCCTTCTTGGAAAGGAGGATTTACATCTTTCATTGGTCAAGTTTCATCAGAAATCAAGAGGAAGACCAGGACAGGTAGTGAAACGTGAATATAATATATACACTTCAAGGTAGTATTTGGTGTATGAGACCTTTTCTAAAGATTAAAAAGGGATTGATAGCATCTTGAGTTTTCAGCATACCTTGGAAATATTGATTTTCAAGTTTTCAACATCATCAGTAAATGAAAGGTAAACTCCTTTTCTTAAAGAGTGGAAAAGGGAGGTGAAGGAAGAAAGATATAATGTTGGCGAGTATTTTGTTGCTTTCTCTGAGCAACCCTAATCGTCACAAGTAAAAATATTTTGCAACAGGAAGGAAAGGATAACTTGTACACTGAGGTCTTTTATAAGAAAGGAAGTTCAGTCAGAGTGTGTATTTCCTAAGCATCAGAGAAACAAATACATTCAGCACCAAAAAATGGAAAAACAGAACAAGTTTTCCAGGCACAGCTCACCTCTCCTCACAAGGCAGGTAGAAGTCCGACAGGAAGAGGATGAGACAATTTCAGATGCTGGAGACCTAACACAGTATTTTGCTGTTCAGAGTCATGTTGAATTCCACCAATACTCTGAAACAAAGGCACAAGGTCTGAGTCTTTCTGTTGACAAGCTTTTGAGTATTTCTATCTTTTTATTTATATATTTATCTTCTACAATATACTGTCATCATGTACTGCATTGTTTCATCTTATATGAATAGGCATGGGCTGTTTTACCTTGGGAGCATCCTAACTAGTACACTGAAAAGGGAACAGGTCCCTGCCCATGTATTTGTACGTTGCATTTTACTTCTGGAGCAATAGGTTTGCCAAAACCAAGAAACATAATTTTTTACCTGTTTTGGACATGTACAGACAAGAATTTATTTTTTTTTACATAAATATGTGACAAAATTTTAAAGTTACAAAATCAAATGCTCTGTCTGAATCTTCTATAATAGGTATAATATTATACATTGTAATTTAGAGACAAAGAATCTACTGCAGTGTGATTCCTCTGGCCTTATTTTTTTCAGCAGTGCTACAGTAAAGGGAGTAAAAATACTATTTTATAAAGTATCACTCTATATCAATATCCATATCACTGCAAATCATGACAGTGATTGCATGAAGGTGCATGAGATGTGTTTTGCTTCATAGGTTTGGGGCTATTTGTGTAGGCCATGAGAATCAGAGAGGATTTTGTTCTGTGTTTAGTAAATACATAGCAATCTACTCTTTTGTGGAACTAGTCACCATTTCTGCTGATTTTCTGCCCAGGCCTGTTTTTTGTAAATCTCACCATTGCATGTGACGTTTTAAGTACACATCACAAGAGTTGATGTTTCAGCTATGTAGCTGGAAACGTTGAATAATTCATGCTTACATTCATATATTTCCTGGAGTTTTCAGGCAGGATGGTTCAATAGAAAAAATTTAAAGTCCACATAGGTACTGTGTCTACCCACAACTGGAATCAATTATAATAATTCATTTGCTTCTTATTTTTTCACCAACAATAACCTTTGCCTTGACATCACACAAGTAGAAAGAAAGGTTTTGTGAAGGTAATGTTGATGCCTTGAGAGGCTACTTAGAACAGAGACTAGACAGAGTTAAAGGAATAAAGTAGGCAGTTATTAAAAAGGCCTTCAAAGGATTGTACCTTGGGCAGTACAAGAGCCTGGCCAAGGCTACACCCAAGATGGACAACAGATCACACGTTTTCACACTTTTATAAATTTTGGTCCATTTACATATTGGGGTTAATTGTCTAACTACAGCTTCAGGTTATGAAGTTCCATCCTCCCAGATTGCTCCCCTCAATTCACTGTTGTTCATGCTTTTTGGACCTGAAGCTGCAATGGTATCCTTGGTTTTGTCTAACTACACTGTGAAGAGAATTTTCTAACACTTTATATTAAATTCAGAGTTATGCATACTAATGCATAAAGAATCTGAAAAATATGAGAGCTAAAGCTTAAGGCATCAATATGGAGATTTGTCTGTGCTGATTTTCTGGTCATTCCCTTACCAACTGCCAAATCCTAACACTCCTTAACTGTCTAGAAACTTCACTGGGTTTTGATGCAAGTGCTTTAACTTCAGAAATAAATTGCTAGCAAATTGGACAGGATTCCTTATTCTTTCAGTGCCTGGTTCTGCTTCTGTTGAAGCAGGTGTAACTCTGACCATCAGTTCCTATAAGCTCCTTTATCTTTTATGTTAGTCAAAGTACTTTCCTTTATAAGACAGACTGATAACCATAGGACCAATAAACCAACAGCATAGGTCTCTGTCATGTACATCAGAAACACTGAGAAGAACTGCATGGGATAAATGTAATTTCAGCTCCTTACACATCCTATCAGTCTTTTGCTGAATGCCAGTTTTGACTTGCCGTATTCCTTTCATACCTGGATGTGTAGGCACCTTGACTAGTTTGAGAGGACGAGCCTGAACAGCTGTCAGTTGCTTATTATGTTTAGAAATTACTCCTTGAATTGTAGCTTACATGTGTCATGAGGTTAAAACAGCATCATGATCACCTGAATTAACTTCCTAGCATCAGGGTATAAAGTGTCACAGAGATTTCTCCATCAGAAAGAAAGGTTGATATTGTCCAAAATAGCTTTTCATAAAAGATATCTTCTCTTACTCAAAGTCTGCTGTACTGCTCGGTACCAAATTATACATACATATGATGTGTATTAATCATACTATATTCCTATTGTGCTATACTACAACAATCTAAAGTATTGTATAATATGCTATACATAAATCATTAAGTATATGTTGCATATTATTAATAATTATTATATACAATCTATTAATATCCTAATACTCCTCTGTTAATGGAATTATTGCTGTCTTAATTCCATACTTCTGTATATTATTATAGAGACTATATACGAATTTACATATACACACACTGTTGTGTGGATACACATATTTGTACATCTATACATGCACCTGTGTATACATACATTCACATGAATACCCAGGCTGTAGAAGTATTTACAGTATTTACAGCAGTGAATGGAATGGTGGTATAAAATAACAACCTAGACATGGCCACATGGCTCCAGGCTCCTCGCCCTCACAGCTGCTGCCATAAAATTAACTCTGTCCTGGCTGAAAACCAGGACACAAGCGATAGTCTGTTACTGGTTTGGATTATTACCCAAGGCACCAGGCCAAGGTGTGACATATTTTAGAGTCTGTCCAACCTTAAATCTCACTGTAGCAGTGAGAGTTAACCACCAGTTGCCTCCTGGTCTGCCAGTGAATGCCAAGGGCCATGAGCAGTCCCTGAGGGTGGGTGAAAGGTGTGCAATGGTGAAGCAGAAGAGCGAAGGAAGTTGGTGAGCCTGCTGGCACCTTCCCCTCATGTACAATGAAGACTGTCAGTGCCAGGGGCTGAGAGTCTATAGTCCAGCCCTGGTATTTCCAGGGACGGGCTGCTCACCTAACTCAGGGCCCTGGGGGTCAGTGCATCTGCTTCCCGTCCCTCTGGGTCTTCTTTGCAGACGCTTCCTGCAAGGCCTTGTAATTCCCCAACTTTCTCTGGGATTTTGGTCTCACTCATGACCCTAGGGTAGCATGCAGTCTTATTTTTTTTCTACATGTTTTTTACGGCCAACAGAGAAGTCATGTTTTCAGTCAGCAAAAGGTTACGCCCATGTTATGATGGCAGCAGAGGCAATTCCTTCCTGGCTTTTGGCCTGATATACCAACTAAAAAATAAGTGTCTTCCTCTTGCTGGCTTTCAAGCTGCCTCCTGAAGGCAAGTGGCTGATTAGCATCTGAGCTCAAATAATAAGTCTTTTTCCCTGCCACCACAGGAACTGTGCCTCCCTTTCCTAGTCTTATATCTTATAAGGAGATAAATTCTGAATCGTTCCTTCCCTTGAGTTTTCATCTGACAAATACCAGAGAGATATTTTCCTGCAGTGTGAACAGAATATTTTCTAAAAGCCATGTTTACTTCCTCAGTCAGTGTAGATTTGTATAGTGTGGAAAACCCCACCACCTCTTACTTTCCTTCCATAAGTCTCCTCTACATAAACTGTGAAGGAAAGTGATATCTAGGAAAGGGGATGGTGTTGCTATTTTCTGGGAAAAAAAAAACCAAACAACCTCTCTAAGTATTTTTCAGCATGTTTCTTAATAAGTGTATATTATGCAATGAATTAGACCTCCAGTAACATTTTTTAAGACAGCTGTAAGCCTTCACAGAATCATAAAAGTCATGGACTGATTAAATGATCTAAGACAATACACTCATTTTTCCATTCCTCTCCTGGTAAATGATTGTTCTCTGAGCGATGTTTTTCCAGTGCTCTTTCTCAGTTTTGTTTAAAGGAATTAGACAATAGGGGACTCTCATTGTTTTCTCAGTAGGTTATTTACAGAACCAGAAAATTCTCCACAGATATAATCAGCAAATGTTTTGTGCTATTATTGTATTTTCTTGTAGCTCGTGTTGTTAATTTTACTCGTGCTCAAATCATATCTTTGTGTTGCTTACACTCTCAAAAGGCTGACAGGTTGTTTCTTTGCTGCATATATGTTCTCCCAGTTATGTGCTGGTCTTAAATGAGATCTATAGTCTTTGCTTTTCTAGAATTACCTTGAATTTAATAAATCGGTTTCAAAATAATGATTTACAGATTCACATCCCTCAAAATAAATTTTTCCTTGTTTTCATTTTTTTGCTACTGCTCTCCTTTTAATTCCTTCAATTTTTCTGGGTTTTTTTCCTGCATTTTCTATAAATTGAATGTGATACTACAGGTTTAATATATATATATATATTTCTGCTTGGGGATAAATGTTAATATACTAGCTCCTCCCACTGAAGTGGATGTTTTCAGGTACTTTGAGCTAAGAATATATAGAATGAAACTTCCTTATCTCAGAGATAAGCACTGTATTTTTTAAAGGGCTCTAGCACACAACCATTCCCATTTATAACTTGTAAAAGTCACAGGCAAAATATAGAAAACTTGTTTATATTCATGCCAAAACTTGGACAATTTTTGCCTCTTGTCAACAGGTGTGGTGTTTAGTATGACCCACAAGCCACAAAAACCTTGCAGATAATATGGCTTGGTTTGCAATACAAAACAAATGCCTTTCTGTTTACTTAATTTGACTGTGAGAAAGCAAACCTGTGGAAAACACATTCTTACAGAGGTTAAATGTGGCTATAAAAATATTCCTCTATTCTTAAATTGAAGTTCGTGACTCAGTAGTGTTCCATTCCCATGCTAATGTGATGAACATCTAAAAAAACCCAAGTTAGTTACTGCTAAAACTTCATTGATTCAGAATGCACTGCAGATTTTTTCAGAGTACTGTGCAGAAGTGTTGTCTGACTACAGCACTTAGAAGTGCTGGATGTTACAAGTACCTAATGAGTATGGTATGCTAAAAGTACCTCAGTTCCATTACACTTGAGATAGTACTTGAAGTAATTTCCATTTGGCTGGCTCTCAAGCGTTTGCTGTCTTCCCTTTCTGAACTACAGATAAACAAAAAAGTAAGAAAGGCGCTTTTCAACATTGCATTCCACATTTCTCAGCTCAGATTTTCTCTTTCAAGATCCATATAATTCATTAGACTGGAATGGTAAAATGAAAGGGAAAAAACCACTTTTCAAGATGATGTAGCCTGTGTTGTAGAGTAGGTCAGGGTAGTAGTCACAGCCAGAGTGGAGAGAAAATTGGGTGGCTCTCTTGTGCAAGGGCAAGGAGGAAGAAGCGAGGCACCTTTACAGCATGGATATCTCAGCATTGGACCTACATATGGCCATCAAGTCATAAAGTCACTGGTACAACATATTATCTACTCTGTACAAGTGGCGAGAAGAGCCTATAGACAAAAAAAGACATAACCAGGGGAAAGCTAGAGTTGCATGATTCCAGCTTTGTGACACATCATGCCTTCTAGCAATGATTTTGGCCGGGGTAAAGTTCATTTTCTTCATAGTAGTTCACATGGGGCTATATTTTGCATTTCTGCTGAAAATGGTGTTGATAGTATAGAAATGTTTTTGTTATTGCCAGGCAGCACTTGCACAGCTTCATGACATTTTCTGCTTCTTATACAACTGCACTAGCAAGGAGTCTTGGGATGCACAAGAAGCTGAGAGGGGACAAAGCTGGGACAGCTGACCCATATTGACCAGAGGGCTCTTCCAGACCATATGGCATCATGCTCAATGTATAAGCTGAGGAAAGAAGAATGAAGGAATGAGACATTGGGAGGGATGATGTTTGTCTTTCCAAGTCACAGTTCTGTGTGATGCTGCTCTCCTGGAGATGACTGAACACCTGCCTGCTTATGGGAAGTTGTGAATGAATGCCTTGTTTTGCTTTGCTTGTGTGCACAGCTTTTGCTTTACCTGTTAAACTGTCTTTATCTCAACCCATGAGTTTTCTCACTTTTATAATTTTCTTCCTCATCCCACCAGGAGTGCGTTCCAGAAGGTAATTTCAATGATCCTCCCTACAGCTAGCAAATAGGACATGACTTGATCTTTGAAATTATCTATACCCTTCTATTTGTGTGTATGAGAAGGTATTTGTAGAGTCTTTCTTCCTGCATTTATCAATATAGATTCTTAGACCAACACTCATCTCACAGAAAAGGTAGCTGTGACAGAGAGTTAATAGGGATAGGCAGTGGGCAGTCAGAACAGCTGTGTACTCCTGTTCCTTTCCACACTGAAGAAGTGCAGCTTTAAATATAAATACATAGATATAGCTGAATTTAACTAGAGAAAGTTTACTATGCTCATATGTTTTTTTGGCAAACCACTCGACTAATAGAGCTTACTGAAATTACTGTTGTGTGAATCAACTCTTTTAGATGTTTCTAAATGCCTGTTTAAAAGACTCTTGTGCCTTCATGGGCAAATATGACAGTCTTCAAAAGACAATATTGCATGATCGTGTCATTGTGTCATGCAGAACGAGAGGAGCTTCTGTTTCTTATTTTGTGAGGAGTTTCTTATTTTGATTCTGCATGTTACAAAAGGCTGGTGTTTTGATTTGAGCTCTGCAACAGGATGTCAGACATATTGTGAATGATTATTATATAAGTGTTACAAATTTATCAGGATTTTTTAAATTCTCCCATCTGTCAGCCAGTTGTTAACATGCATAGGTGTAAACCTTAGTTACACCTACACAGGAATAAGAAATCTCCATTTCCCAGCAGGGTTTACTACCATCTTACTGTTCAGGAGAAAAGTGTGAATAACACATAGAGATGAAGTGTATATCCCATGAGGCTTTCAGGAGACTTTCCTTCCTGTGAGTTCCTTGAAGAGAACAGGAAGATAAAACCAGAGGATTTAGTGCTAGACCCACCATCAATGTGCTCCCCCATGCGAGGATACAACAGTAACCTGATTTGTTTGTGTTGGGCCAGTTATCACACCAGAAATTCGTGATTTACAAACACTTGATTTTTTTTCCCCGTTAAGTCCCTATATTATAATAACATTAGTAGTGAAAGGTATCTATCAGGTACATGGTCATAATACCGTTTTCCACTTTTAGGAATTAATTGCTTTCTACAAAGAACAGGGAAAGAGCAATGAATTCCCCCACAGTGCTCTAATCCAGTAAGCATGAAGTCAGTAATCATTTATGCTTAGATTAGATTCTAACATCCAAACTACAAG
This sequence comes from Pycnonotus jocosus, assembly GCA_013400435.1. Classification (NCBI taxonomy): domain Eukaryota; kingdom Metazoa; phylum Chordata; class Aves; order Passeriformes; family Pycnonotidae; genus Pycnonotus; species Pycnonotus jocosus. Next base: position 248,605 of record VWYP01029061.1, read on the forward strand.
GCTACTAAAACCCCAAGGATCTTCATATGTCAGATGAATCATGCCTCCACTTATCATTCAGGAATGGAAAAAGCAAGTAATGATTTCATTCAAGCAGTAAATCCAAAACTAGTGCTCCAAGCCTTTGAACCTTGAGCAATGCCAGTGAGGCCCAGACGGTACATCTGGCCTTCTGAGTTTGGTCATGTGTGTACGTGTGTGCAGTCATCCTCTTCTATTCCACGTAGCAGGATTGTCTTACACACAAATCCAGAGCCAGGTGACCTGAGGGGAGCTGTAGACCAAGTTATTTACACAGTGTCCACATTTTGCTTGCTGAGCTGTAATGGTTTTAAAACCCTCCAGCAAGGAGTACACTGTGTTCTCTGCTGTCCAAATGTGCTGGAAAACATACTGCATGTGTTGTCTTACCAGGTTTTGGTGATGTGAGCTCCATGCTGTCTTCCTGCAGGTGAACAACATGTAAGGCTCTTTTAGAATAGTCCAGGCATGAGGTGGTAATCCCAGACTTGAAATCCTAGGGCAGGCAGGGATGCAGAGTAATCATCACTGGGAAGCTAAGAGGCAAATCTGCTGTAGTTTCATTACCTAAACAGATACTCAAAGATTTGCTCTGAAGATCTCGCCTTGTTCATTGATGTTATACATGGTTGGTAAGGGAAATAGTCATAAATGCTTTGATATTCCATGGAAAATTGTTCCATTCCACAGAGATGTAAATTGTTCCTATCTCTAGGATATACAAAAGGGGATATAAAAAAAGGGTATACTAAAAAGGAAAATAAGAACAGAACCTAATTTTCTCTGGGATCCACAAAAAGGAGTTTTACCATTACTACAGTGAGGCAAAGTTGTCTTTGAATATGAAATCTTTCTTACCACAGTAGGTTTTTCCTTTTTCACCTCTCTTACCAGCTAGTAAGCTGTGATCAAAATACTATATCTGTGATCAAATGTTATATTCTGTTACTGAACTTCACTTCTAGTGAAGTTGCAACTAATTACCTATTTTACTGTGTTAGAGGATTGGCAAAGTCTTTTATTTGGAAGGTTTCTTCTTTCACTAAAATTGCGTATGAAGACCTGGTTCAGCAGAGTTTACCCACATGGTTTTGAAAATGACCAAACTCACAAATAACCATTGTGGTATATGGAAACTGCAGAGCAATTGTCAAGAGTGATCCTCTTCAGTACACAAACCTCCTCATTTACTCTACATAGAAGCCTCCCAAATTCTTTAAAAATTTTCTTTGAAAGGTTTTCTCTATGAAAACATCTGTGATCAGGAAACAGAATGAGGTCAGAGGAAAAGCTGTGACAAAAGTAAGCTCAGTGGGCATATTATTATCCAATCCAGACAACATGCTGGTGCTACAAAACAAATACCACCTTCAGGTAAGGGATCCTTCCCCAAAGGTGTTTGGTCAACACCTGAGCTCAATTCAAACTTTCCTGGAGGTCCAAGAGAAACATTGCATTCTTCTTAGGTGTTTTCCTGTTTGTCTGCCTCTGTCCTCCTGAGGTGCAGCCTGAACTGAGTCACCCAGCCTTAGAATTCATAGAGGAAATTGCAGAACGTCAGAATGAAATCATCACTGTTGGGGGGTGCTACCTTAATTTGCAAACCTCAGAGGGTCCAACAGCAACTTTACATAACCTGGCCCTTTAAACAGGGTCAGTACTGACCCTAATGCACGGGTTCCCATGAAACCAAGCAAACCTGGCATTAAGAGTGAAGCTAGGCAGCGATGAGAGGCTTTGAGCTGCTTCTAAGCTAAAGCAGAGGCTTCTTGCTGGCGCTGAGGCTGCCTGCAGCTGAAACTGATTCACAGAGTTTGTATCAAGGGGAGCATAGCTGAAGTTGTAGACTGGGAAAATAACATAAAAGAGGAAACCTGTGAGCAAAGAAAAGTTCAGAGGGAAGGGATCAAAGTGCAACCAGCTTTAGGCCAATTTCAGACTGCAAAGGCTTTAGCTTCTCCTGAGTTTCAGCCATGATTAAGGACTGAAGAGGTTGAGCACTCATTTCATCTATTCGACAGAGGAGAGTCACAAGTGACTGAAATCCCTGACATTTATGTCCAGTGACATTTATAACTCTAAACAAATGACCTGGAGCCAGTTATTTGAGATCATCCATCTCACCTGACTGCTCCTGGTTGTGTTCCTTCTTCTGATAAGCCCTTGCCATGAGAATTGTCTGTGGTCAGACACCCACTCAGCTGGCTTTACATAGGCAGGCTCAGACCATCTCAGGTATGAAAGCTTAATTGTCCCAAAGACCTGCCCTGGCACAATCTGGAAGTGACACACAATTCCGGTACAGTCACAGGGGTTCTTTCAAAGCCTCAGAAGCTGTTTGGACTGTGTAATTCATCTCCCACTGGGATTTCAGCGGTTCCTGGGTTTAGTCATCAACCTGTTTGCTGTGGAAAGGCCTAAGGAAAATGGGATTCACAAGAAGTCCTCAACACTCCCCTAGACCTACTTCTATTCAAAGAAATGTCATAAGTGTTCAAGAAAATGCAGGGCATTCCCAAATGTCCTTCTTCAATTCTACTTTTGTGATGTTGGGATAAGGTATTTTTCTTTCTTAAACTTGATCTTTCCCACACTGTTTTGTCAATAGTGAACAATATTAAGAGGATTTCTCAAACTTTTAGGACATTTTTAACCTAGTTAACTTAAGGACATTAGTTTTATATGTTTTTCTTCTCCAAGAAGAAAAAAACCCACAGACTCTAAAAATCATACTTAATGATAACTGAAAAACCTACAAAGAATAAAAATCAGGTTTACAAGCAATTCTAAACAAGTGCCACTTCAATATCTTTTTATTTCTTTAATGAGCTCATTTTTCAGTGACTTTTCTTATCTGATATTCCTGAAGGGTCCTTGGCATTCCTTACATTTTTCCCCTTTTCCTTTCAGCTGCTTCCTAGTGCCCTTTCTACTTCAATCTTTCATTGAGATGCTAAGTTGAGTGACATACTTTAATTAGGTGACATTTGTTGCTAAGGAGACATGCTTATTTAGACTAAATAAGAGGAGGTTACTTTAAAATCCAAACGCACTATAAATGGTAGCTTTATGTGTGGAAGGGGAGAAGAGGTTTCTAGAAGAGGACATTAGCACATTTCTCCCTTTATTTTGGAAAGAAATTTACAACAACATTTATTTTTTTGCTGCTCAACATAGCTCCAGTCTGGCAGTCAGCCATCTTAATGAAATATTTTCATAATTAAGCAGTGAAACTGGGAAATACTTGGCAAGTTCTTTGATTTAAATCCTCTTGGTGTCAATGTTGCATCAGTATACAAAGATGCATGCTTCTAGCATGCTTGTTTTGGCTTTTTATTAGTCCTAATTCTTATAATGATAATATCTAAAATAAGTAAATAGTACATTTTCAGAGTACCCAGTGTGATAAGGTCTTGTCTGAATTCCCCCTCTGGTAAGAGGAGTAACAGATGGAGAACATACAATATTAATTATGGGAACACGTGTATAGGAGTTAGTAGCTGGAGTAAGATTAAACCATCAAAGTAGTTTTCACCTTCAACACAAAGTCCACATAGGTATCCGTTTCAATTTGAACCATTAAAAACCTTCTTGAATTAAAAAAAAAAACAAAAAACAACAAAAAACCCCATAAGATAGTCAAAAGTAAGGAGCAAAGATTCATATAACAGGTATTAATACAAGCATATAAAATAATGTAGTCTATTAATATGTAACTGCACAGTTACAGAGATCTCCTTGAGAGATTAATGGATTATATACCAAATTCCAGAGAGTTCTGGACCATTTCACAGCTATTCTTCCTGAAGTGGAATCTTATGCATTTTAGAATAGTTCCTCTTATTAAATCTTGGTTTAATTTATGTATGTGAAAGTCCTATAAATCCTAGAAGACTTTTCCAACCTCCAAGCAAAAGAAGGTTAAAAATTTGTTTTGAAAAGAATTTAAATTAAATTAAATTTCCACTAAGATAAGAGAGAAAAATAACTTGCTACCTCACATAAATAAGCATTATCAGGACAGGAAATAAAAGTTTGGGTTTTTTGGTTATAGTAATAGCAAAGATAATAGAGATCATTACAGCCATCTTATGCAGCAGGTTTTTGTCTTTGACCTTGCCTTTTTCCTGGTTAACATACTTTGCCCAATCTGGACAAAATTTATTACAACAAAACAGGAGGAAGAATGAAACTTTTCCAGTCTGAGTTACAAGTGGCTTAAGGAGCTGGTGATGCCATTGAGCTAATCCAGCCAAGCATTTTGGGTTAGATGCACACTTACGACAGCAGAATCCGTGCAACGCATTTACAATTTTTTCCTTCCTACCACGATGACTACATATTTAACTATTTGTTAGTTATTCCATGCAAAATATATAAAATCTCAGTTCAAAACCTGCCTGGAGCATCTCAATGACAGTCAGAATATACTTAATAATAAAGATAAATTTTTAAGTGCTTTGCTGATCTAAGTAAGAATATAGTCTCACTCATGTTTTTCCACCTGACACCAGTGTGAATAAACCCAACAACAAGGATTACTTGTGAGCAGGGATCTGAAGATCAGACATTTAACCTTTTAAATATGTTCATTTTCATGGAATCAGCCCTTATAGCAAAAAGTGAGGTTAAAATAGCAATCATACTTTATAATTTTCTTAAGGCTGGTATCTGATGTTTTGGTTCTTTTCTCAAAATGATGCACCAGTAAACTTCTACATTCTCACTCAGACAATCTGAGTCGTTGCTTCATGATCAGCCACAGACATGAGCCTACACTGGTGAACTCTGCAGCCTGTAGAAATGAGGTCTAGTATCTTATCCACTGAGATGATGCCTTCTAGCTGAAGACATTTCTTGGGGAATCTAGAAAAGAACAGATCTTCTCTTCACAGGTGGACCACCATGGAAGTCCCAGAGATTTTGGTCTGAGTAAGCTAAAAATGTCAGCCAATGTAAAGCAGGGATGACAAACACTTTATATTATTGATTGAACATGGTAGAACTGTTTCTACCTGTCCAGTTTGCAAAGCTTCTGTACGGATGCCCAAATTCAGCAGGGTGTGAATGAGGTGTGGGCGAGGGGGCAGCTGGAGCCCAAGGCTGGTACTTGGGCCAACTCTGTCACCACTGGAGTCCATTACTGCATTATTTCAGCAAAACAGGATATTGTCCAAGAGAAAAATGGGGTGTCCCTTCCTTTAGCTAAGTTTCACAGCAGCTAGGACTATTAATCATGAAATCTCGGAAAAGGGAGTGGAGATTTCTCCAAGAAGATGAAGGAAATTATCCTGGTTTCCCACATCCTGACAAATATCTGAGGGAACTGCTCACTCAGAAAGAGACAGGGTAAAAAGTGCTCCTACTCTTAAGGCAAATTATATGAACTCTCATAGCAAATTTGAAATGTCATTGAACTCTAGGAGAATAAGCAAAAGGATTTTATCTTAATAAAGGATTAAGGCATCTAAATAAAACTAAGTCTTGAAGATTCTCCTCAGACATTTCAGTGTGTACCTTTTTGTTTGAAAAAGCTTGCAGAAATTGTTAAACTATTAACCCAAACCCAGTACAAATGAAGTCAATTGGATAAGATAATATTAGAGAACAACATAGAAGAATATAAAACTCAAAAAAAAAGAAAAAGGCATTATAAATTTAGGTTCTTACTGAGACAAAAAAACCCCTTGTGTTTGCACAGCACCAAAGAAAATGAACTCTGATTGATCCTGGGTGTTTCAAATGCATCAATACAGTATTTGTGCACATTTTAATTCTGTCCTGAATATGAGCTCTTGTCCAGCAGGTCTTACAGCAGTAAGTTGCCTTCTGTATACTTTCTTAAGGTCTATTACAGCAATGATAAGCGTCAAGGAAAATGAAACTGCCACCACTCCTGTGCCTTCTCTCTCTTCTATTTCTCTTTCCCTAAGAAAAGAAGACTTCAGTCTACATATCTACATATCTACCTTACTATTTCTCTCAATATACACAATTATATCTCAAAATTTAGTTTTGCAACACAGTTACATGCTTGTCCATGTCTTTAATCTAATTTAATTTAAAACTACCATAGAAAAATAGTCAATTTTGAATAAAACTCATGATTTGTCCCCACCCTTCTTCCCACATCCAAACTCACCATCCCAGAGAGAGGTTAAAATAATAACATAGCAATTCCCTAATATGGCCTTAAGGTCAACAGATTCAAGTTTCTTCTAAGATCAAATACAAATCTTATCCTAAAAGACTCTGATTGAAACTGTACTCTCTGTTTAAAATTCTAAGTTGTCCATTCAAGCCCCTGATCAGATTTTAGTGTTGTGGTTACAGTCAAACAGGGAGACTTCAGACAGCCAGTGCTACTCTAGTTCCCTCAGTGGGAAACACAAGTACATTCAGAATCCTCACTCCCACATGTGCTGACTTTATGGACTTCACTTAGACAAATCCTGGTCTACTCTGGCATTGGAAGGTCAGTACTGAACTCAGGAATCTGCAGAAGCAGAAATTTGGTCGTGGTCTTTTCCAGAACCACAGTAAAAGTTAGTATTTATTATACAGGTGTCTCTCAGCTAGATATCTGTGCCTAGAGTGCACTACACAAAACACTGCAGGGCCTGACTTTGCTCCTGTCCCTCTCTATGCACACAACTGTGTAAAGGCAAGTCTACCAAATATGTGGCTGGAGAGTAACTTGCACTTGCTTCTAATACTTCCCTGTATTATTCACCCCTCTACCATTAGCACTGGTACAGGGGGATGGCTACAGTCCTATTTATTCCTGTAGAGGCTTTTCTTTTTAATTTGATTTTAACTGCTACCTTTAGGACCAAAAGCTTTTGAAAGTCCAGCTATGAGAGGAATTCAGGTGCTGAATCAAACAACCATATGTGGAGATGGGAGTGAATATAAGTATACCTAAAACCTTCTGTTTGGGTGACAGAATGGGCAGCATCCCGTGGAGAGAGCAGATGAGGGTTTAGGACATCTAGATTGCTTCCAGCCTGTCACTGACTCTGTTGGTGTGAGTGCCAATATTTCTCTGCTGAATGCAGTGCAGAAAAGCCATGTAAATACACAGCTCATCTTTCAATTCTACACTTGGAGCCGGGCTGGAGATTTATTTATCTGCAATGCTGATTCCTTTTTCTTTCTTATGATGAAGTCAGGAGAGAATTGCCACCCATTCTGAATCGTAACACTGTAAACCTTGAAGTTGTGACAGAAATGAACAGCAGTGCTTATTTTCCCATTGAGAAAGAGAAGGATAGACTGTCAGAGAAAGGGCTGTGACCGTGATAAGATTGGATCAAAATAGTGTCCACAGTTTTTCCTTATTTCCATTAAAAAACAGTCCCTGAGTTGGCTGGGAAAAGACATTAACTGCTGGTAATTGTATGTTTCTGCTTGGCCACAGCTCTACTAGAGCTCCCAAAGTCAGCTGGTTTAATGTAACTTGTGGTTCCTCACCCTTGTGAGCACATTCACAGTACATGGATCTCAATAAGAGTCATGTGTCTTTTCTGTGAGGTGAAGTGAACACAAAGTGTTTGGAACACACACTTAGGATTGCTTTGGGGGTTATTTTGCTTGGATAGAATGAAAGTACAAGAAGAAAGCTTCCCAGAGATGACTGCCCTTTGCTCGGGTGGTGTGTGTAGTTATGTGCTGTCATTCATTTTCCAGTTGTCCTGGAAGAGTCTGGACAGCTACAATTCAATGATACTTTTACAGGGTATTTTTTTGCATATTGCACATTATTATTGTTCAGAATATGTGGGTACATTAGCATTTCTCCACAAAATTTTGATTAACTGATGTGTTATTTTAAACTAAAGGCCATGTCTTGTAATGATAGTACCTGTCAGATCAAACACATAGAGAATTTCAAAGGAAAGTCACATATCAAAGCTGTAAGTCCATTTCTCTCATTCTGTGCAAGTATTCTGGTTTTGAATTCTGGTATTTTTAGGAAATTATTAACTTTCTTTGCCTAAGTCAGGCAAAATACTCCACAAATATGACTGTTCTTCTGAACGACTCATTTTCTACCTGATTTCTGTGCTTTTAGAGTCAAATGTCTGCTGTCTGCTGTCTGTCTTGTAGTGCAAGGTTTCCACAGCTTTGAAAGCCCGTATAATCTTCTGACCTTAAAAATCTTAAGCAAACAGATATTTGCAGCATTAAAATGAAATGCTAGCATCCTACAAATTAATAAGACCACTTGCATTACAGAGCTGCTGTTTCATTCTGTGTTTGCAGTCTGTTCACGTGTGTCTGCAAACACATATGAATGCATTTAATAGAGGAGATTTGAGTAAAACAGCATCAGATAAAGCAAGAACAGTATAGGTCATACATCATTAATGTAATACCAACAAGATTCTAATATTTATTTTTATTACATTGGAAAACAGAAAAAAAATTACTGTTGCATGTTGAAGTCCTTTGTATCTTTATGATCAGTCCTAGTTCCTATACTCTTGTGCTTGCAAGCATGAGGATAAGCAGCAAAAGTCCCACTGATGGCTACCAGGCAGACCCATGGTTACACAAAAGTGCCTGACTTATGTTTTAGTTGGAAAACTCCCCAAACAATCATTTCTCTGGAAACTTGATATAACATTTTACATGTCACAAGTTTGTCCAAAGTCTGTAGCTTCTTCAGCTGTTATTGCATGTCACCACCTCCACAGAATAAGAGGAGAAGGCTACACTGAAGTTTCTAAAGATCAGAACCCAGTTTTGGGAGCCTCTGTATCCCCAGTCTAAGAAACCACTCTGGGAAAAAGTTAACTCCTATAGGGATTTTTAGTATCAAAATAATAGAAACATAGTCCTAGAAATCTCATTTTAACTATCGACTAGCCCTAGCATAAAACAAACTCTATGTACATCTTCTCGTAATATAAAAAATTCCAGTGCATCTATATTTGTTTCTTCACATGCCAGAAGTCCCTTCCATCCTGAATTACCCTACGATCCCGTGATCTCACTTGATGCCTAAATCACACATGGGTACAGCAAGTATCCCCAAAGCAGGCTGTCTCTCTCTCTGAGCAATGGGACATGTAAAAATCATACCTAATGCAGTGCTATATTGTGAGAAGAAGCAGTGGAAATAAACATTTTCTTTTGAAAAGCTGCCCCAGCACTCAGCAGGTCCCTTTGCAATGACACTGGCAAAGGCAGTCCCTGCATGGGAGGGTGCTTGTCCTTGACCCTGGGTGACAGCTGCTATGCAATCCACAGGGAGCCTGGATGTTTAAAAGCAAGGTATTACAATACTCACTGCTGTCATTTCCAAATATATTTTTAAAATATATTTTTTCTTCCATTTGTTTGCTTTAAATGAAGGCTGAGATCTTGGAGATAAACTGTGCCCTCTTTTATGTCTTTCCAGAAGTGAGTCTCTTAGGTGCAGGAAAACACTGTCCAATTAGAAGTGCAAGGGAAATTCTAAATGTTATTTCAAAATCTGGCCATTGGATCCCTAAAGCAAAGGATAAAATAGAGGATTGGCAGAGGTAGAAATCCTGTAGTTAACTACAGCTCTTCAAACTGTTCAACTCTGGTTTCCTTGTCCTGTTCTTGAATTTTAAACATTAATAAACATTAAAAACATCCAGTAAAATAATCAAGCCATGGGATAGAAGCCTGGTGGACAAAGGTAGCCAGATCTAGTTCCCACCCTTGTCAAAAACAATAGGAAATCCATTTCAGACATGAAAATAAACTTCTGCAGAATAAGTCTGATTCAAGGCCAGAATGAAATACGGTCTCTTCACAAAGGTTTGTGCTTGTCAAGTACCTTTTCAAGCAAGGTCTTCTAAGCAGCTAAAAAAGGAACTAAAAGTGCTGAAATACAGAATAATCCGTCTAGGATAGGAAAATATTTTTCTTCATCCTAATATCTGAAAATGGAGTAGAGTTGCATTACCTTTTCTTGTTTGATGGCCACTTTCTTTTTTTCAGTCTTGTGCCAAACCAAAGTTCTAGTCTAACATTATGAAAGGTCTGTGACAATACTGACCTAGGGCACTGCCTTCCACAGAGTCACAATCACGTTTCAGAGGTTTCAATGCTTTCATAAACAAAGGAAAATGTCAGGAAAGGAGGAGCTGCTCAAACCTTACACTTCTTTTGTAGTGCTCAGCACATCCTTAAAGAGCCTCGACATTTCTGCAGATCCTCTATTACCCCTGTGTTTGGGCTTGCCAGGAGGCCAAAGGTAACTCTTCTGCTGATCCTGGACAAAAAAGGATAATTTGTCCATTAGTAAAATACGGGTTGTAGTACAAAAGCCTGAGGAAAATAATCTGGATATCAAAGCTATGTTAATTCCTCAGTGAGACAGTGTCTCACAATCAAACATGAAGTCACAGTCTAAACAGATATTTCTTACTTATTAGACCCATGTAGACTTCTTTGACCATCCCACTATTTACTTTACAATACTTTGATCAGTGCACTACTGTTTTCTCACACATGATTCCTGGCATTTTCCTTCATAATATTGCCATGTCTTTTATAGAGAACAGGGAAAGGTGTTTCCAGAGGGAAAGGGCTAATTTATTTTTTTAAAAAAATAAAATAGAAGAATAATTTTGCAAAAACTAATGTAATTTTTGACATTTACAAAAAAAAAATCTGATTATGATGTACCATGATGGAAAAATTATGGGTTCATCAGATTGTCGGAAAAAAACACTAGAAGTCTGTCTATTTTGCTAGGCACTTATAATAACTTTTTTAAAAATATGCCAAAATTAAGACCAAGAGTGATTCCCCAGAGATTTAGTGCAGTCTGGAAATGTATCCAAAACAGGGAGTGCTTTGTCTGCACCCTGCAGGTTAGTACAGATAATTACTTTCTGAAATCAGATTTCACTGTGCAGTGAAAGCACAGAGTTCCTTTGGAAAGACCCTGCAAACTGAATTACATGTCACGCATGACCAATGTTAATTTTCTTACTCAGTGAAGCAAAATTCAATCTGTTTTATGCCCAAAGACTATCATATTTCTGAGGCACACTTATCTTGTCATCAGTTCCTATTCCATCAATACTGGCATGTGCACTGGCTTCAATAGTCCATGAGGTGATTGACTATAAGGTGAATTAGTTATTAAAAATATCTCTACATTAGAAAGTTAGAGTATGACTAAATTTCACTAAATTACAGAAATTTAAGTAAACCAGAAAGTGGTGTGGAGAAAGAACAGCAATTCTCTCCAACAGTGGGCTTCGCCATTTCCATATCTGAGTACAATCTCGTTAGAAAGTCTTGTGAAACTGAATAATCAACAGAAGAGGCATCAAAGTACAAGAAGCCAAGCAGGCAGGGGAGCAGGAAAGAGGCCTGCAGGCAGCCTGGCCTGCTTGGCTTCAGACAGAAGCTTTTCCAAATGGCTGGCATCTTTTCCATTCTGACTGGTCAGCACATATCAGAGGAGCCGGTGTTGCAACTGAGTATTTCCCTGCTGAGCTCTAATGATGACAGAAATTATTCTTTCTGGGCTAAGAAAAATATTAATACATTTTAAATGCAGGATCCTGGTCTGAGCTGTCACCTTGACTACACTTTCAAAGACATGGCTTTATTCAGACAAACAATGTACATATGCCTATGTTCCATTTCCATCAACAGTTAAACACATATTTTAAACTGGGTACATTCTTGACTTCTTACTGAGTAGCACTAAGATGTGACAGCAATCCTCATGTTAGGTTTCCCAGACAGCTCCATCACACCTTTAGAAAACTGGTAAGGAAATATTCTGAGCAGAAACTACCTATCATCAGTTCTGTCAGCCTGTGGGACAGAAAAAATAAGTGTTGAGGGAAGATTATCAAGCTCCTCACTTGATCCAAGGTCAGAATTTGAGATGGATTTGCAGACCCTAAATGTGACTCCATCCACTGACTCTTTGGATTGTTCTGGCCCTGAAGATCTGCATTAGTAGTAATGAATGAAATGAAAAACGAAATGCTTCTTTCTTTAAATGAAAAAACAAATGTCTTATACAATATTGCTGCAGTGAGTTACTACAGAACAACAGAAAAACTGAGAGTTACCAAGATTTTCTAGACTGGGAGTAACATTTATTGGAGCTGATCTTGAATTTTCACTAGAAAAAGTAGTGCTGTTACCAAAATTAGAGGTCTTCACCTGGGCCATCAAAGACAACTCAGGGGAAATTTGTTTGGCATGCAATTTCACTGTGCACTCCTTTCAGTCTCTCCTGACTTTTGTTTTGTTTTCACTAAAGTCTGCATCGTATTTAATCTTGCACAATGTTTCTGGACATAGGGCTGAGATGCACAGTATTTTATTGCCCATAAGAGTACAAGGAGACATAGGGTGTGTTACAAGGATGTAATAGTTGTAAATATTTTATCTTGCTGAAAACAGTATTTATTTTTTCACATGCGCTTAGAAACTTGAATAAAACTCTACCTGAGAAGGGTCTTTCTGTAGGGGTCACAGTTAGAGGGTAGTACTCTTACAGTGAAAACGTTGTCCCTACCCATGGTCTCTCAGATGTGGAATGTTAGATGGTTGCAGGCTGTCCAATTTCACAATTTGTAAGAAGGCTGCATTATATTTTTGTTTAAGTATATGCTTTCCAAACTGTGAGGATATCAGCTACCTGTTCCAGCCTGGCCTGCTTCATTAATGTGAGTGGGGAAAAGAAAATTCCATCCTTTTCCCAATGAATTATACAAAGAAAATGGGATTCTGTTGTGGGCCACCTCAGAATATTTTTTTAAATCCTACACATGGAGCAATTGTATGAACTGGTAGCAGTCAGTACCTGCAGAGTTAAGGCCCTCCTTAAGCCATATTCAAAATATCTAAATTAGTGGATTCAGCATGGGGAAAGGAAAACCCAGAGTCAGGGAGGATTGTGAGATTTGTGTCTTTTGAATATTTTTATTCTGGACAATTTATTCACAACTGCAGCATCTCAAGGCCAAGTTATCTGGTTTGCTTCATTCATCTTGCATTATACAAAGTGAGTGTATGCCAGGCAGAGGGATTCACTGCTGTGGAACAGGCCTGGGCAGCCTCTGGCCACTTCAGGAGCTGTGGGAAGAGCTCTGCCATCTGTCCCTCACACCTGTGTCGCCACCTGCTTTCCTGGACATTCATTCTCTGCAGTAAAAGAAAATGGAGCACAGATTAGTATTTCCTCTGTGTTTTCCATTTAGACCTACTCAACAGAAGAAGAAGGTAATTTTATAGAGAGTAAGTAGGAGAAGTGCTTCTCACAGCCAAAGAAACTCCCATTTTACAAGTCACAGTTGCATGGAGCACGTTTGGCAAGACAGTTCCTCAGCATTAAGCCTCTCCCACTTCTGCAGGAAAAGGATGTAAAGAGCTGCTCTTCCATCAGATGAATGTGTTGCCCACCCATGCCACCTTATATATCTGTTTCTTTCCTCTGGCTTTATTCATACTCTGCCCTTCTCCTAGCCATCCAGAAAGTTTTTACAATGATCATTTTCCTAATCCATCTCTTAGACTACTTTTTTTCTTGAAATTAAACTATTTTTCTTCACTCTTTCACATCAGAAGAAAACTTCAGGCTCTTCATTATTTAGTTCCTTTATCTCTTCCTATTTCACCTATACTGACAGCTGACTTCCATCTTTTACAGTCACTTAACTCCCCATATTTCAGATTTCAGATATAGTCTCAAAAACAAGCAATGTTACTAGTCTTCTTCAAATCCTTAGTGAAATCTCTCTTTTGACATGATGCCTGCAAAAATCTTGACAAAATTTAGGCTACTGTAGGGTTGACACAGCCCAAACTGTTTTACATACCTGTAACCAGTCTTATCCAGGTCTGTCACCTTCTTTTAAAGAGACCATAAATTTGTGGAATAGTCAACCCCTTTTGATCTTGCCTGGCAGTACTATGCACATGGTGTAGATAGTCTAGGACTGTGGCTCCTAGGCACAATGCAGACATCACTTCCAAAAGGTATTTTTAGTAAAAGTACTAGGCAGGGGGTTTATAGCTCACTTTTCCATTACAGTTGGCCCAGGCATTCAGGAAGGTCCTTTTGTCCATCATATGCTTAAATTTCCAGAGCAGTATGACTCATAACTCAGGATAATAATAAATAAATGTCATAAATTAATTAATATATTAAATAAATGGGGCTATAGTTTCCTCAAATTTTTCTAGTTGGAATGTTTAGAGGTGCATGCAGAGACTGGCTTTCCCTAGTCGAAGTTCAGAAGGAAAACTTCTTACAGTAAAGAGTACAATTTAACTAAATATGTAGAGAATTAAAAGATCATCCTACTAAAGTCTTTTAAAAGGGTGTCAGCCACCGAGGTAGTCAATACACTTTGAAGTAGTTCCAGTAGAACTCTGACATCTTTAGAAAATGATTAGTTTTATTCAAATCATACTTTACAAATCTTCTATAAAAGAGGTATTTGCATATCAGAAACACCACAAAATGACATTCAAGAAGACAGCCTATGTGGGTGAAGTGGTGCCTTGCTTTTCCTTCTGCTTAGTGAAACAATATGGATATAGACCTCACAGAAAGAAAAATGCCATGTTCATTGAAAATTTGCTAAAGCTGTGCTGTCTGTTCCTAATATTCCTTTCCTAATATTAAGCTTTTCCCACCTCTTAGAAAAAGAATAAAACAACCAATCCATTCTCTGCCAGATTAGAAAACAAGCACCCTGGACTGCCAGCCTGGCAAAAAAATTCTTGTCAATTCTCACACAATTCCATCTGAACAGGATGTTAAAAAGAAAGCTGTTCTGTATGGAGGCTACCTCTGAGCTGATGACTGATGTCACATATATTCAATGTGGGAGATTTAAACTGAAAGTAAAAGAGTAGAGCCACGAAATTAACAAGGCTGGAAAATTGCCAAGTTCATACCATTGTGGTGAGGACATCTGCAAAAAACAGATCCAAGAACCCTCTTTTTCTCATCCAGCTCAAGGTAACAGACAAGGAGTAGTAAGCGATGACCAGTTATTCACTGAAGTTGAATTCTTGCCTGTGGAGCTTTGTTTTACCTTCTACCTAAATTCTTAACTGTTTGGAGGGAGATGATGAAAAGTAAATGATACTTCAGTGTGCAAGTGATTGGACTATGTCATAATTTCTGGACAGTTATATCCATTTCCTGTCCTATCTTTTAGTTGTCAGGGTCTCTTTGATCACTGACTTTTAAGGGCAGAGCCTGTCTCTCACCATGTATTTGCACACAGCCCAGCAATGCAGGCTTCACTTTGGATCAGGGCCTCTAAGTACTACCATCATATAAATAGCCATTCTCAGAGAAACAAAAAACCAAACACAAAACTGTGAGGAGATGAAAAGAACACATGGTTTCCTGGTGACTCATTTTGCACTGTTCTGAACATGGGGTTTCATTTTGCACTCAAAGGCCAAGCCACACACGGCGCCCTCCACAGAAGAGTAAGGATGCCAACACACAGGAGTAACCTACAACAGAACTCAGGGCAAGTGCTTAGGACTGGGCTGCTTTTTTCTCTCTTTTTCCTTCACCATGTACTGCATCACTAAACAAGCATTTCTCCCTGCAAGTTATAAATAGACACTACTGCCTTATCATCTTTGTGCTCACTCGGAAAGAATGTGGATCAGCCAAAGAACGAGACACCCAGGAAAGCTGCTGAGCAGCAACAACAATTTTTTGTTTAAAAACTCTCTCTCCCAGAGTCAGAGGCATACATTCTTTGGGAATGAGTTTCTTGACCTGGGAAATGACATGATACTTTATATACAAAAATATTAAGAGGGGATTATGTCACTGGTAAAAATGTGCTGAAATGAGGCCTTTCCCTTTTGCAAGCCTTTAAAGGAGCTTTCCAGGCTTACTAAAACTGTGCAGTCATGCTGCAGACAGGCTGCCAAGTTCACATAAGAATCAGTACAAGGGCACCTTCAAAGCCAGCACACTGATAGACCTCTCATATAAACTGTGAAGTGTGTCAGACTTCACATTACCAACGTGGGATCTCAAAGCCCAGAAATAATTATCATCCTTCATTCTTGTATTGCAAAGTGGATCTCGAAACAGCTATAAATCAGGACTCCAGCAAACATGGAGAGGATTAGAGAAAGAGAAGCCATCAAGACAAGGCACTGGACAAGGATCAACAAGTTACAGGCCAAGATCCACACAGGTACTTAGGTTCCTGTCATTCAGCTCATGGTGAGCACTGCTGCCTAAAAAAGAGTTACAGTCTTAAATTCTTTGGTAGATTTCTGCCCTCTGTTTTATTCCCAGGCTTATTCAGCTGACAAAACAATTCACCTCTCAGTGGAGAGTTCACATTTCCTAACTTGCAAAACATGTGCATAGCACATATGTATCAAAAGCACATTTTCACAGACTCAGTGTCATGACAAGAAGGATGACAGAATACCCCCAGGCAAAAAAACATTTTGGTCCAATAATTGAACCCTTGTTTTGCTCAAGCTGCAGAAAATATTAATGTTTCATCAGGTTCTTCCAATGAAGCAAGGTATCAAATTTTTTAGTTCAACTGCAGCTGTAAGTGATAGATGAGACAGGGAAATTTACTTAAGAGCATAAATTTATTTGAATATTATCTCTTTGGAGACACATTCCTTTCATTCCTCTCTGTAGTAAGCACCTAACTCAAATTGATTCTGCTTTATTCAGAGTTCTTGGGTAGAATCTTTATCATCTGAAATCTTAGGAGAAAAAACCAAACATACCAGAAAAAAAACCCAAAAACACAACAAAAACCCCCACACACCCACTATGTTGTATATTA
>VWYP01029061.1:265457-291363 GCA_013400435.1 Pycnonotus jocosus
ACCCCCCCCCCCCCCCCTATGTTGTAAATTAAAAAAAAAAAAAAAAAAGTGGCCAAGATCTGACATATTTAACCTTAAAAGGAGTAAAGAAAGACAAATAAAAAATGAAAATATTTAAAATCCTCATCATCTTTGTAGTCTGTTTCTGCAGTGTAATTTTTTTTTAAATTTATTAATTATTTTAAATTTTAGGAATGTCTTACCTAAAGCATGTACAGAACCATAAAACAGTGCTATTTTTAGAGTGATATTTCTCAGCTTATTTTGGCAGAGTAATACCAATGTATCTGAAAGACTTGCATCCTCCAAGATTATAAACTTTGAGGACACACAGGTCAGACCCTGTCTTCAGGTGAGTTTGGCAGACATGTACTTGCAAGACAAAGCTTTCAAGAAACTTGCTACAATAACATATTTGCTATGAATGGAGTATCCAGGACAAAGTGATTCTCACCATTGCTCAGGATTCTGTAAAACAGGCCATTAGTATAGTATTTTCTAGATTACTCCATCCTTTTCAGTGCTTCCTGAGTCAGTTGCTAGAGCAATCCATCCCCTTAGACATTAAAACAAATAATGTTGGAGATCTATTTTCTTCTACTAATACCACAGAACTCTTTCTGGATCTCAACAGCAACTGTAAAAAAACCTGCTCTGGTTTCAAATTCAGCGCAGTTGCAGAGGAAGGGATTATTAAGTGAAAAGGGATCTCTCAATCACAGATAACTGTCCCATACAAACAAGATAGATGGCAACAAGAAATGTTCTTCACTATATATGCTGAAACTGCATCTAGCAGATCTTTTCCTGCTTCTAGTAGGAGCTGTGGGACTGTGCAGCAGCCTCAGCATGAAGACTAGAAGCACCCATGGGACATAATTCCTGCCTTCATTTGGAATGAGAAATCACCAAGTCACTCTAGAAGACACCCAGCCTTGTACAGTACATTTGCTTTCACACACTGCTCTGTGGTAGTAGATAAAACTCTGAGTCTACTTAAGAGTTCAGAGAGTAACAAGGGATGAAGTAGCTTAGTCAGTGTGGCAGCTAGCAGACTTTTGTTTTTAAGAGGCAGAATTCTAATCCTGATTTTACTGTGAACTGTGCTAGAACAACAAAATCTTTGTTTTGATTTTTTTTTTTTAATACTAGAAGAGACTTTTTCTAAAATAAACATAGCTGCAGACAGGAATTTGGACAAGGTATGGTAGAATTACACAAGCAGACTGACTTACATCAAACTTACAGAACTGCTCCCAAAATGTGTACACACCCATTATGCTTGAAAGTGCTGGACATTGATCTCCATTTCAATTTAAACCACAGCCAGGGTCTAATTTCCCTTTCTTCACATTTTACATTTTCAAAACCAACTCAGCAAGTTCTCATCCACCCTTGCACCTGGAGAGAAAAAAGCCAAAAAGGCAAGAGAACCAGCCAAAGGGAAAGAGGGGTGTTCCTGGGTTGCTAAATGACTTGGCTCCAACAGGAGAAAAAAGGTTGACCTATACCTAGAAGGTATTACCACTCCAGTTCCCACTTACTTTACTTTCATACATTTAGGATGCTAAACAGACAACTAACACTCTCTGACAGTACAACATGCTGACACAGACGTTTTCTAGTCCTTTGTTACTGAGGATCTGACAGAATACTGTTTTTAATATATCTGGATGTCTTCACATGCATCTCTTCTTGGCCAAATAGTAGAGGGTCCTCTGACCAACCATGCCCTTTTTGAGTTCTCAAGCTTGTTATGAATCTCCTGAAATAAGTTTTTGAAACATTATTAGAAGAAAGACTCACACTGTTTCTTTGCTTTTGTTGTTGTTTATTCAATTTCAGAATTTGCATTTTTTTAAACATACAAAGAAATAGGAAATAGCTAGAGATGGGTGCAGCCTTTGGTGTGTCTGTTCCATGTCTCCAAAACAGACATAAACCAGATGTAGTTTGTAAGCTGAGTAATTACAGAAGGAAAGGAGGAAATTCAAACCAGCATATCAGCTGGTTGCATTAATTACCTTTAGGTCAGCCTAATATTGATGTAGTCAAAGCTTCTTTTAGTTTTGTATATGTATGTAGTTATGTATATAGTTCAGCTGGCTTTCCCCTAATGCATAGCAGAACTGTCTTCAGAGTATTCAGAAAGGATAAAGAGTCTTAATCTGAGTTTACCTGTAGTTTCCAAAGATTTTAATGCATCCTCACTTTATCACAGCAGAATATGCTCAAGAGTGTCCATGAAATTAAGGTTTTGATATTGCATTTGCCAGCATCAAAGGCAAAAACTGTGCAACATTTGCTTAATTAAATTAATTACCAATCGACAGAAATTTTTGATCACTGATCCAGCTGTCAGGAAAAAAATAGATAATATAAACAATTAAACACTCAATTAAACATGTTTTCCTCTCCTTCCTCAGGCTCACCTTAAGTCAAACACCTATCCTCCTTAATTCTCAGTCTCAATTTCCCTTATTCTTGCTGCAGGGTACACTCAGTCCACCCCAATTCCTGCAGTGAAGCAGTGGGTGGTCCTGGAAGTTCGATTGTGTTCATAACAGCTGCAGGCTTTTGCTCTGTGCTCTTTGGCGTCTTTCTTGGTGGCTCTCACTGGTTTCCTTCAACTGTGCTGATGTTTCATACTGGTTTTCCAGGATCACCTCCTCCAATCTCAAGAACTGCCCATTCTGAAATGAAAGAAATGATGATAGGTCACAGGAGGCCTGATGAGCAAGAATATCCCGATCAGCCTCAAATAAAAAATGGGTGCATAAAATATATCAAGGCAAGGAGAGGTGACACAGAGGGAACACAAACATTGCTATATTGTTCAGAGATGGGATCTGTGAAGCCAAAGCTCACCTAGAGTTGATTCTGGTGAGAGACATGAAGGCAACAAAGAAAGGATATGGAAAATATGGACCTGCTGCTGAATAGAACAGCTGCCCTTTGCCAAAAGATACAGAAAAGGACATGGTGTTCAGGTCTGCTTTACTTTAATCTTCACTGGTAAAAACAGACTTCAGGAATCCCAGGCTCCTGAGATTAGTGGGAAAGTCTACCACAAGGAAGTCTACCATCCCTTGGAGGATGAGGATCAAATCAGGGAACTTCTAAACAAGCTGGACAAGCGTAACTCCATGGCACCTAATGGGATACACCCATGAATGCTGAGGGAGCTGTGCAGAGTCACTGCAAGGGTACTTGCCTTTTACAAATCTTGGTGATTAGGGAAGGTTTCCCATGACTGGAAGAAAGGATATTTCATTTCTATCATTTCTCCATGTGACATGTTCCTCCAGAGGAATCTTCTCTGACCTGGGTCTGGAAGAGCTTCCTTTACTGATTTTATTTAAAAAGAAAAAAAATTATATAAATATATATAAAGAAGAAGTCGATGGACTGGAGTCCCAATGATCAGGCTTCAATCAGGACCTGAGCTTCAATGCAGTTGTGGATTGTCAGAAGACTGAGCATTGCCTGCTCTCTGCTGCATAGTTGAGCTGTGTGAACAACAGGCTTACACTCTCTCTAAAAAATTAGAGTATGAATTGTCTTCTCTTTCTCCAGAATAAATCTGGTTTGAAAAGCCAGTTAATTGCACGAGGTAGGCAGCAGCATCTGTCACTCTTTAATCCCTTCTGCAATCCTTATAAAGTTTCCACCTCAATCATAGATGAAGGAAAGGGAATAAGCATTTACTTGGAAATTTGTGTAAACTTTTCCGTAAAAACATGTAAATTGATCATGAAAAAAACACATAGAACTAAAATAGTTAAGAACTGAGGAAAATCACATTTGTTTCACATAAAATGAAATGAGAAAATGGGGCAGGAAGACACTGCTTAACACTATAAAAATGCTATTATGACTGACTACCCACATTTAGAAGTGGTAAACACTGTAGAGTGAGAAGAATTGCATATAACTGCAAGCAATGTTATGACATTGAGCAATGCACAAAGTTGGCTGCATATCTGGAAAACAACCTTCTTCATCAGAAAATCTGCTGTGGAGCAGCAGACCTAACTCCACATTTGTTTTCTGTAAGTGTTCCAGTGTCAGGCTAAGGAGAGTTTTGGGTGATGTACCATACCCAGGATACACTCCTGGCAGAAGGATAATCATATTCTTCTTGTTCCTGAGGACTAGGAATGTCACCTGTTTAATGTCTGTACAGTTGGTCCCTGTCTCCTGATACTGCATACATCTTCCTATACAATTCCATTCAGCAAGCTGTGTTTTAAAACCAGTTTGGTTCCTTGTTCCAGCCTCATCCATACTCTGCTAAAACTTTGCAGTACTGCCAGTTCTCTCAGTTTCTAACCCAGGGTGATTCACCGTCATATTTAAAAAAAAATAAAAAATCAGTGCAACATGGTCTTTAAGCTCAGAGAGTTCCTTCCCCTACTTTTCTTTACTCACCAATATACTTAAGGGGTGCAACCCACGCTTTCTTTCACTGTTCTTCTCAGTCTCTACCTTGCAAGACAGAGCTCTCATCCCCTGGCCGTTTCAAATATCCTCTCTGCATGTTTTGTTTAAATTTGCTTTGCTGAAGAAAATGTATTAGAAAATGTATTTAATCAGAGGTTAAATTCCCAGTGATGCTTTGGACTTATCTCCAAACTATGCTGAAAATTTAATATCAGATAAATCCTAGGATGACTTGTGACTTGTCCTGGACTCGTGACAGGACTGGTCCTGTCTGTGTTTCACAGTCATGCTCTGACCTTAATCTGCTGTAGTATACACTCTATCCTGATTTCCAACAAATGAACCTCCACTTTCCAATGGAAAATTTTACTATATACTTCTAGGTGTGTTACTCCTGCACTTCGATGATTTAAATGCAGGACAGAGATCTAAATCACTTCATAAATAGAACCCTACTGCTGCCGTATTTCTCTCTGCCTTGAGAATGGTTAGCTCTTCCCTTTTTATGGACAAAAAGAATGACCTAAATAGAAACACAAAGCATTGCATGTTTGCATGACCTCACCCTAATCTTGTCTCTTTGGAAAGTACCCTACACTTGACATGCATTCCAAGTATACACTGCTTTGAAAATGTTTTTTTATTCCCTGTTCCCAGAACTTATTTTAAGCCACTAGTTCATAAACAAAGGTCACAACCTTACTTTTATGGACAAGCTTGCCAGTATAATTGAAAGTGGGGTCACGACCCCAGAAGTGGGTCTTGACAGACAGATGTTTCTGAGATTCAAAACCCCTTCTGACCTCTTTTAACACCATTAAAGTCTCTAGTAGTGTGAAGCACATCATGAATGCAATGGGAGAAGATGAATCTCCACTCACCATCACTTGAGCAGCTCTCAGCCTGAGCAGTAGTCACATTGCTGGGCTCAAGACATAACTCCTAAGCGTTTGCCCAATGTGCAGTCAATAATACAATTTTCTTTGTTTCCATGCAGGGTGTTCTTAAGCAAGTGCAATGAAAATAATATAGGAAAACTCTTAGTAACACACATGTACCTCATGAGTCTATTCTAGGCCCGTCTACTTAAGCTGTGAAATTATTCTGACATGCTGATAAAGTCTTTCCAGGCTTCCATTGGGATCATACGCATCATTCCTCTCAGATAAATTGCACTCAGTTATTCCTGTGAGCTGAAATAGTTTGGTTTAATTACAGAACTGTTCATGACCAGATGGTGCTCTGGAAGGAATTCAGGGGCAAACATAGCCATTTTCCATAGAACAGGGTCAGAAAGAAAATAGATGCAAAGACCTGCTGTCGCAAACATGAAGTAGGTCTAGGACTGGCACAAAATGAAGAAATACCTTATAAGAGTGACTGTGACCAATGATGAAATACGTGCCAGAGCATTCTGGTCCCACAGTTGTCTGGATAGTCAGTCACCCTTCTCGCTTGTGTATCCAAGTCTCCTTCCCAAGAGCATGCGATTCCCTTTCTCTCACTTCAGAAGATGGTTGGGAGGCAAGGGAACATATATCCAGATCCTGGAGATGAGAAACTCCCTGGAGTAAACCACTTTAGACAATGAGGCTATGTCTGTGTTAGTAAATTACACAGTGCCCAGAACAATCCTATGCACTGGAATGCAGTTTTCTCTACAGTTCCTGTTAGAGGGCTCCCAGGTATGCTTTAGGTCTCTGCCAGCCAGCACTCCCAGATAATTCCTAGATATTATCTGTGGTCTGAACAGTCCCAGGATCAGTCTCAGTGAGAACTTTGTGTGCAAATCCTCTATTTTGCCATTTGAAAGAGATTATTAGAATGGAGATAGACTATTCAATCCAGCAATCTGGTTTAAATTATATATGTGGAGTGTTAAATGTTCCATTAGCTTCATTAAAGTTATTCATGATGTGTTACTGTGGTTAAGTTGTTGGGGTCCTTACTATAGGAAGATAGTGAAGACTTTCTGAAATATTCTGAGCAAGAAGCAAGACTGTGAACCGCTTTCAGTGGACCTGAAGGAGGCAGCAGCACTCACTTTGTTCTTTTTGCTGTTGTGTATCCACTCATCAATCCTGTCTGCTCCAGGGCACAGAGACAGAGACAGCAGTGGTGCTTGGGGAGGGATATGCCAGCCAAAAGCATAAACTCTTGCTGGTGGTGGATCCTCTGAGACAAATGGCACCCGGAGCACATCTTAGCCCTTTCTCTATTCTGACTGGCAAAGGCAGTAACCATCATGTCCATCGGTCTCAGCCAGAAGTTCAGCAGACTAATGCTTCAAAAATCTATACTCAATAAGAAGAAAGGAAGGTTTCCATCACTGTTACTAAAGTCTCCAATTTAAGTGTCAATACTTCCTTTCGTTCTATCATTTATTTTTTTTCTTTCCTGTGGAATAGCTTATGCCAAATAAACTTTCTTCTATCTTGATGATACTACCTGGTTTTCCTTTTTCTCCTTATGAACTACTGGCAGCCTTTCCTTCTTTTGATGCTGTATTCTTCTCTTTTAGTTTAGGCCTATGTTTTATCTCCGTGGTCCTTCTGAATATTAAGTAGTTTTGCCACAGTTCCTAGTTATTGTCCCAAATTTGCCAAAAGGAAACAAACATGCCTCTAAAGGAATAGCACTTAACAGTTTTAAATGATTGTGCAAATGTCTACATTCAGGACTTCACAAAAATAAATCATCCTCTGCTCTGATACCATCAGTTCAAGGCCTGTGGCTCTGAGCCCAGGTGTTTTGTTGGTGTCCAAACCCCAGAAGACAGCAGGCAGGACTATGCATCAGCAGCCAGGCTGCTGCCGTTGCTGTATTTAAACTGCTCTAGACATTGAACACTATTGTTAGTATTTTTTCAGCACATATGTGCAGCCACAGATCAGCTCTTGAACAATGGGAATATTTTGTATTTGTCTCTGAATTTATTAAAATCTAGATAACAGTGTATATTGTGTGCTGCCCCAGCCTTTTTCAGTAAAAATGACTGAAAAAAACCTCAGATGACACAAGTTTTCACTATAACTTTTATCCCCTTAAAATAATTTTTTTAAGAAAATTAAACAGCTGATAATGAATATTCATGACCACTTGAGTATACAGGTCTGGTGGCTATAGGTACACTTGTAATCATATGGAGAGCTCAAACAGTGGGTGACAGACAGCACACACCTCTGAGAAGGCCTGAATGGCTGTGCAGTGGAACATAGAGATTGGGTCACACGAGGACTAGAACTCTAGGATCCTCCCTAGTGCATTTTATAAGCCAGACCAGACTCTTAGGGAGGTCTGCCACCTCTGCATGCCTCCCCAGCCTGCTCCCAGCTTCTGGTCACACCTGCCTCCCAGAGGCAGCAAGGAACCCCAGCTCTGCTGCGGTTTGTGTGTGCACTCCCTCCCCAGCCCAGACCATCAGGATCCAAAGCTTTGTACGAAAGTCCCAAACATTGGAGTCGTTGTGATGGCAACAGACCAAAAAGTCTGCTTTGTAAGAAGAAAGGTTTAGCAAGGCTCTTTTTCCTTAGCCAGCCTGGAGACCCCATGAACTCTCCCCAATGCTCACAGAGCTGCCTGCACCACTAGCAAGGAGCAGCCAAGTCAATTAGTCCCTTCCCTTTCAAAGGGGACATCGGCCCTTGAGCCATGCCAGATGCAAGACACCGAGCCCTGTGAGAGCTGGAGCACAGACAGGTTCAAGATGGCTTGCTTCCTTTTAATTACTTACAGTTATAAATCTGAGAGTATAAACTCTGCAAGGCTAAACAATATCTTCTCCCATGACTTATTAAAGTTGAATGGCATGCAGCCTTGTTATTTTGCCATGCTGTTTCACAGAGCTCTGTCTCAGACCGGTTGGCGAAAACTCACTTTAAGATGAAAAGCTTTTGGAAAGAGAACAGCACATTCTGAGCACATAACAAGTACTTTGAGGCAAGAAAGGCTTTCTCTTATTTTTAAAGATAAGCTCATTAGGGACTGGGCTTGTGTTTTGTAAGTGATGTTGCAATGGCAACAAACTGGCTTCTTAATTGTCCTAGGTGGAACAGACTCACCTTCTCACATACCACATGCATGCTTCTCTCCCTGCCCAGATACTCTACTCCTCTTACCTTCCAACCCACTGAAAAAACTGCAGATTGTGCATTTTCCCTTACTCTGCCTGGGAGAGTTGTGTTTGACTGATTGGCTGATGATTGTGGACCACTTCTAGTCTCTCTCACAGAGTGCAAGGTGGTCTTCTGCTGAAGCAAAGTAAATAGAGCATGTTCTAGAAGCTGTTTGCAGCTGTGTCTTATATATCTGCAGCTGTGCTTATAATTTCTGCTTCCACTGCTTTCTAGTACTGAAGCATTCTGGTTCACAAAAAAACAAAACCATTTACAAAAATTCTGACCATATTTTGTTATCTGCCGGCTGGATTTCCTTCTTTTCCTGTAGGATGATAACAATTCTTGTCCTGTTCTCCAAGACCACCTCTCTTGCATCATAAGTCACAGCTTTAGTGTTTTCCCGCTCCAGGTTAATCACTCTGCCTTCCCCAAACCACTTCTTAAAATCCACAGTTCTCATCTTCTTCAGACTTCTCAGGTTTGCCATTTGTATCAAACCCTAGGGAAGAACAAGGAGATCATGACAACTTCATAGCGATGTGTAAAGCCAAATCAAATTGTCTTGGGCCCCCTTTAGAGAAATAGGTACAAGGGACCATTATGTTAAACTCCTTGTTTTCCTGCTTCACCTCAAAGGTGCACAGTCTTGAGAGCTTCTCTGTTTCAGCATTTCTGGGTCAATCCCAGTGTGAACACTGGAGGTTTTTCTCCAGCAGTAGTATTTTCTGTGAATTATTTCACCTTGTTCTGCTGTTTCCATGCAGAATGACAACGGTAACACTGTTATGGTCAACATTTGCTACTTTTATATCTTCCACTGAACAGAAGGCACAACTGAACACCAAACAGGGAGGAGGGATTTCCCCCCTTTTAACTAGTAAATTATAAAAGAAACTACAGAATAATTTGACTACTTTGTCTTCTTTCTCTCAGAGAACAAGACTAGCTTTTATTTTAGAAAAACTCAAGCTGTTTTGGTCATTAAATTCACAAAGTATATGAGGAGCCAATTGCTTTTCTTGACCTTGGTGTCTGAGATGTAGCTATTCAAAACTCTTCTTTGGCTTCATCATCACAACTTTTACAAGACTGTGAAAAATAATGACAAAAATATAGGGTATTATTAGGGGGAAATACTGACTGAGGTGTCAAAAGGGATATTAACTTAGGACCCAAAAGGGACATTGGCTGTGACATCACAAGAAAAACATTCTTAAACACTGTGTTCCAAGCAGAAAAAATTAAGAAGTCTTGGCTTGAACTGATGGTTAATGCTGCCTTGCTGAAGTAATTTGCTTTTGTCCATGCTACTGTTAATTATGTGTGCATATAATTGTCTATATAAATGTTCCCATGAGAAAAAAAAAATCTTTCTTATTCTAATGACAAAGTGGTAGCATCATATTTCATTCCAGATTAAAATATTTTACATTATCCAGATCAAAGTAAAAATTTCAATAACAACTGACAAATTATTTCCTTTAGTTGGACAGAAGAGAATAGAAGAAAAATAAAAAAGGGAAGAAAAAAGCCACAGAGACAATTAAAAGTAGAAGAGGAGCAGGAGGCAGCCAAAGCAGAGCACAGATTTTATCAGATGGGCATACAGAGAAGCTGGCTGGCATGACAGTGCTTCAGGGGCTGGAGAACAAAAACTATGCTGTGAACACTCTGCTTTCTTTGATGCAGTGACTAGCCTCATACCTAAGATGAGAAAAGACACTGTGTACAAGTGCCACACCATTTTATGAACACTTGACATACGACAGTAATCATTTTTCCTCACTAGAAGCAGCTTGCCAAGCATTGTTCTCTGTTCTGGGAGTGCATTCAATGAGCACTGCACCTACCTAACAGAGACTGAAAACTGGCCTGGAGTTTCACTTTGAAGGTATTTTGCAAGAGCTTTCCTGTCATAATGCATTCATTTCTATAGGATTCAAAATCTTTAGCTCTTTAAGAGCTATATGGGGACAGAGGTATGTGGGGGTCACTCCATGCAGTTCAAGTGTCCTGCTTCCAACAGGAAGCATCATGCTTCCAACATTTATCATCAATCTGGGAAAACATGGAAACCACCCAGACAACTGCATAAAGCTCTCGTGGTGGGAAATGCCTTCCTGGTTCCTGTGGAGATCAGCGTGTGCCCTGAAGCATGAGATTTGATTACCTTACTCCAGATCATAAAACTTTTAATGCTATTAGAAAGCCTTTAGGCTCTTAGACATTTTCTTGAAATACAGCTACCATGTCTAGCTTGATGACCCCCTATAGAACAGACCATGTGCCTGGTATTTCCTTCTACTAGTCATAAATCATTAATATCATCACATGAGCCCTCTGCATAACCATATGCCCCTTTTCAAGAAGTAAAAGGCCACCTGGTCTTAGATTCCACCAGAAAAGAAATGATCAGTCCCAAATTCAGGGCTAATAGGACAACTTGCTTACAAGAAAGGTCTATTCCTCTACTTCCTATGAGCAGCTGTACACACACACCACTTGGAGAGCCCAGACCTTCCCTGTAGCAGGGACAGCCTCAGAGGAAGCACACATATGTCAGCTGTGCAAAGTAGGTCACCAGCTTGACCATTCGCATTTTGCCCAGAGTCTTGCTCTCAGCCTTGTGCTACAGCTGCTTTTTGGCCCAGGGGCTTGGGTAAAAAACACCCTGTGAAGTAACCATGGCTTGGAGAACCTCAGGTCTGAGTTATTCTGGGAGGAAAGGAAAAAGAAAGAAAGGCAAAGTGAGGTAGTTTACTGTATGTTAAGCCTGTGATCCTCTGTAATAAAACAGACAGGCAAAAAATGTTATATCGTCTTCTTGATCTGCAACATAACCACAGATGACTGCAAATAGTTGAGGGGAAAGATTGTTGGTTTTTATTTTTTGGGGCTAGCCCCACTTCCTGCAGATCATTCAACTGTGAAGATTTCTTACCTTCCCCTAGACAAGAAAAAATGCTTTTCTTCAGACCTGTTGATACCCAAATGTTTGCTGGAAGTAAGGGCCCTACATCTCACCTGAACAGATATACCTAATAGCATCACTAGCAAAATCCTTGCTGCTTTAAATGAAACCAGGATTTCATTCCCTGGCTTGATGAAAGCTTCAAGTTCTGCAATTTCTCTGTGATTCTCAGAAAGCTTAGCTCTAGGGTTACCCTCTAGGCACTTTTCTACCACTGCCTTAACAGGTTTTACAGGCAGTACAGTCAGATGGATTATACCAAACCCTGCTGGGGCAACTCACACAGTGGCCCTGCAAGCAGACTCCTTTTAAATTCATGCAGCTGTTTAACAGTACAATGGTGAGCAGAATGCAGAATGCAGAATGCTTTCCCCTTCCCCTCCCACAGGGACAGGGAACATATGGACAAAGATATTTGTATATCTAAAGTCATCAAAAGATATGAAAATGAAAACAAAAATAATTACTTGCATATTGAATACCTGTGTAGATGGCAGAGAAAATGAGCAATGAGCTCTACCATATAGCAATAATTTCCTTCCTCTCTGTTTAGACATATAGCTGAGCAGGGATTGAAAGCCTTAAAACTGCCAGGAAGAATATGCCATATCTATACAGTTGTGCTGGAAGGTGTCAATATATAGATATATTCGAAATAATAAAAGTATAGCCAAATATATATTGCTCTACATAAATACCTTGCATTTTCAAAAAAAGTATAAATAATTGAGATTAAAGTGACCAGTATTGCATGGATGATACACTGGTATCAGAATGAGAGGGGGAAAACTCCATCTCACAAAATTACTGGAATTAGAATAAGGGAAGGATAGCTGTTCTTCTAAGGGTTTTGTTGGCTAAATTCTTTATGTTATCAAATCTGAATTTGATTTGAATTTTGTGTTAAAATAAATGCAAGAACTCAAAATTAAATTAAGCTAGAATAGCAATTTTTGTCCAATTTTAAGATAACATCATGTATTTATAAGGGTTTCTACCTGAAAGCACTTTTCACCCATGACTTATATAATGAAGAAGGTTGACTGAGCTACAAAATTGAGATCTGGATTTTTTTAATCTTCCTTTTGTCTTCAAATTTTAAGAAAAAATTTAGCAAGGCTTGTTTTGACACAACCAATTTAAATGTCTGCAGATGTTTGTGAGTCCCTGAAGGAATCTGCACTAGAACATTTTCCCTGACATGACACTAGACAAATTTTAATCTCCCTCCAGTCTTTAGAAAGGCACTCTGAACCTTTTAGGCCTCAATCAGTTGTCACTAGTCTCAGGGTAGAACTATGTATTTCAGAAAACATGTATCTGCTCACATGCAGTTGTTCTCTGTAGGAACCATAGAGCTGCACTTTGTCTTTCTGACAAACTACTTTTTTTTTTTTTTTTTCCCTGACATCTTATTTATGCAGTTTCTATATTAAATTGGGGCAATCTGTGAGAAAGTAATATCTGCTAAGAGGAGATCTGGAAAAAGCCAAATTAGAAACATTTCTTATGCCTATGTAATAATCGGTTTTCCATTGAATTAGAGAAGAAAGTACAGGATAAGCAGGGAAATTATAGTACTTTAAAATAAGCACCTTACGAGGATTCTGTGACTTGAATTCCTGGCTGTACATATAGAGTGAACCAACTGATTGTTGAAGGCATGCTTATAGAGGGTTAATCTTCATGTAAAGGATGTATGATTCCTAAGCCTCAGAAAATCTGTTTTTAATGTTCAGCTGGCATAAAACAAATCAAGAATAATGAACCCTTAAAAATCTATATTGAAAGTATATTGGAGATGTTTGTTTCAGACTGCCAGTGAGGTATTTCTTAGCTAATGGCATTAACATTTTATTTCAGAAATATAGAAATAATCACAGGTCTCATTTTCATTGCTTTTCACTGAAGAAGGCATGATTTGGGTAGTTAAGTATGCTATTTTAGATTAATCCCTTCCATTTCTTAGAAGATGAAAAAGGATTCCTCCCCACATTTGCATTCATTAAAACCTGTAACTATTGTCTGCTGTTCATGCCAGCATTCTAATGACTTCTTAAACCTAACAACTTTAAGGCTTGAGAAGAAAATCATTGATTAAAATAACCCTCATAAGTTTTCTTACTGCAGTAGCTCGGTAAAAACTTTGCAGGTGGCATTGGTGGGTGGGAAATAGGCATCACTCTGAAGCTGTCACCACTGCAAAAGGGTTCATTGCTGCACTGCACCAACAAAACTGAGAATTACTTTTTTAAGGCAAGCAACCGAAGATTAACTTGTCCTCTTGAAATTTATTTCTCTTTCCAGAGGATGTTGTGGAGCTTGGGTCAAGCTATGGGAATTTTTGTGTGGATTCTGTTATGCTGCTCACACTCTGTTGGTGCTGGCCTCCACAGTACTTACCTTCAGCCCTAAATCACAGATAACGGGTCCCACAACAGCAATGCACTTACATTACATAATTGCAAGCTGATCCTTGTGCTGGTTCATTCAAAAAGACCCCTGACCTCAATGCTTGGGTATGTTTTGTTATTTGTAAAACCCCCTGTCTTAACTCTGACTACAGACAATCTTTTTTTTTTTTCCTACCTCAGTGGGCCCAGGATTGAGACTGTTATTTGTCAGTTTCTTGACAGATTTGGATAGGTACTTGGCCAGAAGAAGGTAAAATAATTATTGAAATAAAATAAGCTGGTTTTCATCCTCATGTATTTTAAATTATATCTCATATCAATAGACCCTAAACCACACAAAACAAACAAAACCAGTCAAAAAACTATCACTGGGGAATTCTTGGGACAATAAATATACCTCCAGAGGAATGTCACGTAATGTTAACAGTTACTTTAGTAGTCTGTGCTAACTAGTGTGTTGATTATTCTTTTTTTTAAAAGATTCTGCATCTCTCTGCTTCCTGAGAAACAATAAAGCCTTGGATTACTCAACAGGAAATCATATTTTTTCAGAATAATTTATTATTTCAACCATTCTTTTACACTTATTCTTCTGGAATACACAACAGAGGAGCAGTTTCTCCCAAAAAGGTTGCAAGGGTTTGTTCATCTGTTGCTGATGAAGAAATTCTCTTCTGCAGTTCCTCAACATTTATTTTTGTGTTCAGACTGAGCTTCTTCATTATTAGAATAAACAAATAGGTAAAAGCAAGTCCTCTTGTTACATATCTTAATGATCCCTTTTTAAAGCCTTAGTTTTAAAAGCAATGTGGCCCCCTTGACGGTAAATATCCAGAAACTTCACAATCAGAATTTACATAAACTCTTGCTACAGAAATCTTATGCTTCATGTTTGACAGATGTGAAAGTGAAGCACAGAGTTTGAGGATAACTGAGTCTGTTGTGGCTCCGTGGCTCAGTGATTTGTCAAAGATAACACAGGAAGTATGTGACAGAGATTTTAATTTGTGGCTATCATCCTGGCCACCCTCCTACCTTTTTCTTCTCATCATTAATATCACCACAGTGATCTTTACCAAGCATCAAACACATATTTTGAGAGGAAGTGGGAGGTAGTTGCTAAGGCTAAAAAGAAAGTCTATGTTTTAGAAAGAAAACAAGCCCTGTACGTGCCAGCTGGCATTCACAGTTAGAAAATAAGCTTTGCTTTCTGTTCTGGGTGCAATTATAAATGCTCTTCCTTGTGTACTTGTGCAAAATATGCACAGAGGAGAACTGCCACAAGTTGGGCAATAAAGTAACCAAGCAGCCAACACCACTGACACTTAAATACCCTGAGAACTCCTTTCTCTGGGAAAATGTCTGAGGAGGTTTGAGAACGTTTCCACTGCTGTCAATTCTCTCCTTTTTCTTTATGCAAAAAGGAGGCTTACCCTTGCTTTGCTCCTGGTCTTGTGACTTAACTGAGACAGAAACCTTCCTCAACTAAGTGGCATCATGGCTGGTCTTCAGAACATAAACCTTTCTGCATAAAACATCCATATTAAGTTTATAACACAGAATTGTTGTGGAGAAACATCTTGAGATTGGAAATTGTGCTTATGAAGAAGCCTCACATTTCTGTGCATCTCTGGCATGCCATATCCTTACGAAGTCTGCTGCCTCCAGCAAAATAATTTTTTTAATAGAAAAGGGCCCTAGCCATGACTGCAATTGAGGGTCTACTGTTTTGGAGTGACCTTAAGCATGGGCCACATCCATCCACAGGACACAGGAGAGTATGTGCTCTTTATTATCTCCTCCAGAGAGAAGCAAAGCCCGTGAGAAGGCAAAACTGTACAGTCACCACTGACAAACATATAGTAAAGGGGCAAGCCTGTTGTAAAACTGCATTTCTTCTCGGCAGTGGAATTAAACAGTGAGATAAGTCTGAGAAAAGTAATTATCTGAAACTTTTTAGGAAGTGATTGTTGGGGTTTTTGTTGCCACACAGAGATGACTTTGCCAGCACCGTGAGAATTCAAACGAACTCAGTGTCCCCATTTGGGCTGAAAATGGCCATAACAAACAACTGGAGGGTGCTGATAGCATATTATCCTACATGAATTCTTCACAATATCCTTGCACTGCTCATTTTGAAAGGAGAAAAACATTTCCTGTCTGGATACATTACAGCAGAGGGCAAATGTTCTGGAATGACCCGAGACCAAAGCAAGGGTTTTGTTTTGTTTTCTTTTGTTTTAATGAGACTCGGAGAATAATAATTGTTCAGGATACCAACAAATAGCCCACTTGGGCTTTTGCTCAAGTTTTCAGAAGGAAGAAAAACAACCTCCTTGGACTGCAGACGTTTTTTCCTTATATTTGTCTTACATCTCATCCAGGAAGGTCTGCTAATACTGGGAAGCTGATATTGCTTGTCTTAGACTGTACATTAAAAGGTTTTCAAGCATTCAGATTTCTATTCCATAGCTGTAGCTGTAGCAACAATGATAATGACTGTTAGTAGCCAGGCATAGAACTGACTTATTCATCAGCACTGAAACAAACAAAAAAATGGAAAAATACCCCTTCTATTCAGAATCTTTTTTCTAATACTGCTTAATAATTTCACAGAAGAAATTAATTGGTATTTGAAGATGCAGTATTTATTCAGCTAATGTATTTTTAAATATCTTGAATAACTTATAAAGTCATTAAAGTCAGAATCAGAGAATGACAAGATTTGGAGAATCTGATGCATTTTCTCATCAGAAGCAAGATATCTGGCTTTGAACTTTGACTAGTGTTTTCATCATTTTTTGCTCATCCCTTTTGCAGAGAACCCTTAACACCATTGTTTAGTGCAATAGGATCCAGGGACAATGTTTTGATTGCATTCAAAAATCATTTCTTGTGTAATAGAAGAATATATACAAAGATATTCAACTTCTGCTTCTCAGCCCAGCCTTCTGTAAGGCATAATATCAACACTCATAAGAAGTTTCCACTTTCGTCAGCTCTTAGTTCAAAGGAGAAATAAAAGCAAGAGGCACATGTGGATGATTCTGCTTTCACATCACTGAAAAGCAGGACTAGATCCAGAGAGATCAAGTGAGCTGTGCTAGCACAACATAACCATAAGCAGAACACAAGTGATATGCAATACTGCTGTAACTGTTGGCAGACAAGAGTTCTGCCCTCTTGTGTATTTGTTCTTGTCATTTTGACTGTCTGCCTAGAACCTTTTCATATGCTGAATTTTATAGTTATGCTAGCCCCTGTTTATTTCTTTTTCCCTGGTGACACCCACTCTCAGACATTTTCTTTGAAATTCTCATGATAATGTTAGGAAATCTTGGTAGATCCTGACCTTTGAATAGTGTTTTAATGCTGAAAGAAGACTAACATTAGCTTCTTCTTTAGGCCAAAATTGTAATCTTTGCTTTAAATCTCTGGACTAATTTTAAAAGTCTTGATAAACCAATTTGAAGTCCAACAGTATTTTTTATTTCTCTTTTCAACTCTCCACTTACATTGTCAGGAGTCTCTTTGCTTCTCACCTTTTTTTAGCACAAAGAGCACTTAGCAAAGTGCTCATTATTAGCAACAGTTAATATATTGTAACTGGCAGCTTTTGATATGCCCCCTCTGACTTATAAATGGAATTGGTAACATGCAGCATTATCTCTTCCCTCAAGCCTTTTAACATCATCACATCTCTAATATATTTGACTATCAATACACTGGAATATATACACTTGTTAATATACATGCTAATAATGGAGTAGGACTCGTATCACATAACAATCACAGAGTTATGGCATGTGGCCAAGTCAGTTCCTCTGAATCCTTCTATAGATAAAGGAGAGAAACATTTACTTTTGGACATTAGTTTTCCACCTTTAGGTCAGTGAACTGAATTGCCTTGCTTCAGTTAGAGCCCTGCCCTAGAGAGATAGCATGGGCTAGATGTTAGCTTTCCAGTGGCCATGAGGTGAATATGAATTCCGGTCACAGCAGATGATATCCCTAAGCACAGTGAATGGAAAAGGCTAAAACAAGAAATAGTGTTTTCAAGTGGAATGATGATAAATTTCACTCCAGACTCTTATCATGCTGCTTGAAAATGTTAACATGATAAGACTAAAGGTAACAGAAGTTTAATTAAAGCATATTTTCCCAATGTGGACACACAGGATTCTGAATTTATTGTGAACAGGTAAAGTCACTTGTATAGGTATAATGACCGATATTCAAGTGAAGGTGAAATACAAGAAAATTTCTCAAAAGATCAGAAGTGCTAAAAAATTTACACAGAAGGTAAGTTAGACTGGTATAATTGGTTTGGCAAGACAATGAAGAGGGTGTATTTTTTCTTTTTACAAATAAAACATGGAAAAAAACAAAAACCACAAGGAAGACTTATATGAAAGCACAGCACTGACAGAAGACTAGGTGAGAACACAGGGACTGCAGACACAGGATGGTCGTCAGAATGGAGCAATGGAGCAGCATGTCTTTCTGGATGTGTGATTAACTCTTGGCTTCATGT
Source organism: Pycnonotus jocosus (assembly GCA_013400435.1). Classification (NCBI taxonomy): domain Eukaryota; kingdom Metazoa; phylum Chordata; class Aves; order Passeriformes; family Pycnonotidae; genus Pycnonotus; species Pycnonotus jocosus. Next base: position 283,938 of record VWYP01029061.1, read on the forward strand.
GTACTCCAGGAGAGAGGCTGAGAGCCCTCTATTTAACAGGAATGGAGAGTGCCAGGTTTTTTGAAAGAGGTAGAGCAGATGCCTCCATTTACACAGGACTAAAGCCCCTCTGTGGTGCTGACATCATGCATATCACTGCTAAAAACAGATTTCTTACAATAGTTAAAGAGGTGGAAAAAAAAATACTGCTTGTCTTTCTCCACTCTGTGCTTCCTTCTTTTTAAAATGAACATTTTGCTAACTGCTTCCACATGTCATTTTAATACATGAACAAATGTCTCAGAAAAGTACCTAAAAAAATATTAACAGTTATTTTAGTTTTCAATTTAAATCCAATATCACTCTTCCAAGATGGGAAAAGACACTTTCACAACAACCTTCTGCTCAAACTACTGTTAGGAAGGTTATAACCTCTTGAAAAAGATGTGTGAAACTGAAAATACTGGCAACCATTTCAGCAGAAGATCTCCACTCTATACTGCTATAAGAAGGATTTGGAAAGAATGATATTTATGACATCAGCTATCACTTTCTTCAAGAACTTGATTTCTTTTCTATAAAGTTTTATTATCACCTTACCAATGCTGTGAAAAATGTTGTTGCATCCCTAAATGTGGGCCAGATTAGGCAGTCAAAAGGGAATTAAATTACCATTACTTTAAACAGAACTTGCTGGTGCAAGTAAGGACTTTTTGGATGTAGCCAGTGTTGTAGAATCTGACCCAGTATTAATAGATACAAGTGAAATGGTCTCCAGTTACAACCTAATGCTCAATTTAGAATAAACTATTAATGAGGAATGGTTTAGAGGTACACAAATGCTGTGGAGAAATGTTTATGCTCTACTAGTACCCCATTACCAAAACTGCATTTGATAATAGTAGATATTTCATCCTTCAAATGACCACTGAAGGGGAAGAGACATTAGAGAGACTTACAAATTTTTGTACCAAAAAGAAAAGACATTTTGATAAAGAACTCAATCCAGCCAAAAATATTTACTTGCTAAAAGCTGTAAGTCTAAATAAAGATAATCCTGTAGGGGAGCAGGTGTCAAAAGTATTAACACAGGTGAATACTAAGGCACGGGACACATGAAGTGTGTATAGATCAGAGTGGACATTAGATACAAAAGCAAAATTAAGCAAAATTAAGCTTTTGAAGAACAGGTATTGTTGCAACACTACATTTTTTCTGGCTGTGCTCAAAAGCTTAGATCTCCAATTTCCTTTTACTCGGCCTCAGCAGAGCCAGGTACCTGAGAACTGAACACCAAACCATGTGTAGTCCATCACTCACAGCTGCCTAGAGCAAGTCAGATGGCACAGGTTGAGCTTTGGTACTTGATTTTCCCAGGATTTTGGTTGATGCCCAAAGAATAGTGAGTCACTTTATGCAAACATTAGGTAAAATACAGAAACTGCCCTGCAGCCTGCTGACCCTTCAGTGCCGTGCTCCCTCTCCCTCTCTTTCTGGCCCAGTGAGTGTTGGATTCCTCCTTGCATAAGGTTTCCTCTTTAACAGAAGCTGTGGAAAACAAGTTTTCCAAAAGCCAGATGATTAAGAAATTCTTCAAGGACATCTGAAAGCAGACTTCCCATGAACTGGGCAATTCTATTAGGATGAAGTAACTTGTTGAGAACTAGGGCAGGATAAATCTTACCCTAAATGTCCATGAAAGTATAAACTATGACTTCAAATCAGAACTGGACATCACACTCCTGATACAGAACTAGTTGGTATCCATTCTTCTGAAGCTCAGAGATAACTAGATTTGAAATGCTTTAATTAGCTTCTTGTTTGTTTGTTTGTTTTTATGAACAGTGATCTCAACTCAGGGATCAGGAAAAGTAACAGCACAGCACTCTGAGCCCGCTCACGCCCATTCACCACAGGAACAGGTCAATATTTTGTTCTTTTTATAAAACCCTTTTTATATTATGTCTTTTTGTATCTGTAGCCCAGAAACAGAGATACTACTTCAGGCCATGGAGTATATATTCCAGTTGAATAGCTTGCATCCACAGGAAGGCCAAAAGCAAACAAGCAACAGACCCTCACAGTCAACTTGGCCTCAGGGCTGGGGGCCAACCTACTGGAAAGCAGCAGTGGTGAAGGACCTGGGGCTGTCCATGAGCCAGCAGTGTGCCCTTGTGGCCAAGAAGGACAACAGAACCTTGGGGTGTGTTAGGAAAATGATTGCCAGCAGGACAAGGGAGGTGATCCTGCCCCTATGCTCAGCCCTGCTCAGGCTGCCTCTGGAGTGTCCAATTCTGGGCTCCTCAGTACAAGAGAGACATGGAGCCCCCAGAGCAGGCCTGGCAGAGGGACCTAACAAGGATAGCTAAGGGACAGGAACATCCCTCTTGCGAGTGGAGTTGCCCCCACTGGGGATATTCAAGATCTTCCTGGACACAATCCCGCATCATGTGCTCTAGCATGACTCCGACTGGGCAAGGAAGTTGGACAAGATGGCCCACTTCCACCTGACCCATTCTGTGATTCTGGAACCTTTCTACAGGCTACCAGTGAACCCTGAGTGTATTTTCCCTGGCAGGATGAACTCACCACCTCAGGAAGTTGTTCTCACCACCACATCAGGGGCCTTGAGTACCAGACTCAGAAGGGCTGCCCCTTATCTCTTGGGTATGTCCAAGTTGCAGTCCAAATTTGTTTCTTATGATATCTGTCATGCACATGATGACTCCAAAGACAAATGTACACTTGAGAACTTCCACATCCCCATGAGCCTCAGGAAGTTAAGTCCCTCAGAACTCAACCCAGCTGTACTTTGGTCAACCAGAAGTTTCCCATTGGCCCCAATCAGGGCTGAACTAACAGTGATGTTTTCTGCCAAGACAAGCACTTCCTTTAACAGTGGGTGGGTAACATGGAAGCTTTCAATCATGGGAAACAACTGGAAGTTGTAATGCTGTAAGTATCCACTGGAATTTGCTTAGAAAAAGGAAACTGAGGATACAAAAATATTTCTTTGTTTTAGTCTTCAAGTACCATAACTCATGGCTTGCAACATTTAATGTCACTTTTCCCAGCAAAGTATTTTTATGAGTCTATATATATATATATATTTATAATCTGTCTGCTAACTTCTGCACTTTCTGTCTCACTAAATCCCCTTTCCTCCAATTCAAATGAATTTTAAAAATATCATGTTCTGAGCTGTTGGCCCATCTCATGGTAGGGCTCTTCTGTGACTTGGAAAGCATTATACCCTGTTGGTTTTGTGGTGATAACTGGCTCTCATGGAGATGTGGTTTCTACCCACTCATCTTTCTTTGGACTGATGTGTGCATGTTGAAGGACAATATTACAGAAGAATATTATAAACCTCCTGGACAAACTGCAGCTAGAAGCTTTAAAAATCCTATGAAGGATGTATAGTCTAACATTGCTCCTGTGGCTCACACTTTCTCAGATGCCACTTCAGAGAAAATCCAACATTGTATGGATCACACTTTTCCGTGGCCTACCCCCATCCTGCATTAAGCAAACAAGCAAACAGAGAAAGCACCTAGAGCTGCCTTGAGAACTGGGGTTGAAGAAGAAAGCAAAATTTTTCAACAGAAAATTTTAAGACAAATTAAGAAAAAATATTAAATATTAAAATATTTCATACCTCACTGAAGACAGAAGTGGTAACATAATACCAACATGCTGGGAGGCTTTATGCTCTTATTTCTCTCTTTAGGCAGACTCCTCTGGTTAAAACACATTTTCCAGGGCACGACACAGCCTCTTTACCTGGAGAGGAGATCTGTTTCATTACAACAGCCAGAGGTCAACACAGGAGTGTGCCTTTTCATCATGAAATTTGAACACAAACTTTCAAGTATACTTCTGCCCCAAAACTAATTTGTTCTGACTACTGGCATTCTACTTTCCCATAGCTAGCAATATGTAGAATAGTAGATAAATAGACAGCCATGTAGACACTCAGGCAGACAGGCAGATTTTCTACCAAAGCAAGCATCTTCTCATGCACTGTTTTTAAAAAGGCAGTTTTCAAAGACTTATTAAAAAGACTGATTCTGACAGAATAACCAAACATTGAAATCGCTAGCAATTAAAGGTCAAATTGCAATGTACAGAATCATAACCCACCTACAGCTCTGTGACTCTGGCCACATCTGTCTCTTTATGATGAAATTAGGAAATGCACAGTAAACCCAAGTCATGGTCCCGCAAGGCTAAGAGGAAGTTGGGTGTTGTCTTTCACAGAAGTAGCAGACGTGCCTGAATTCATAGTCCTCAATTTGGTAGGGAAATATCTTGTTATGAAAAAGCTTTTCTTATCCACAGTAACAATAAAACAAATGGTGTGCCCCATGCTGTTCTCCTTGGCTAACTACACTGATGGTTGGGTCCTCTTGTCACATTCTCACAGGACATGTTTGAACACTCTATTATATTTTTATCTTGTATTTACAGTTTTCAGATCAGAAATGGCTGGATAGCTTGGAAGAGAGAAACAAGTAGTCATTTAACCTGTACCCACCTAGAAAGTGAAGTCCTTGCAAGATTCAGCTCGTCCTTCCTGGATGTTTTATGCAAGCAACCTCTGAAGTGATGTAGAATCAATTATGTGTCAGAAAAGATAATTTCACTTCAAAGCTCACAGCTCTCAGCTAATGGGAATAAGTCCTTTTTTTCTTGTTTCTTTAATTCTTATTTTGAAAATGTAATTATTGTCTGGGAAATCTGACTCCCGTTAGCCACCTGCCAAGTACTGACTCACATCTGTGTACAAGATGTTCTCAGCTCTTGTGCATGTATTTTTATCTATTTGCAAAACGTATCACATCAGACACTTTCTAAATGCAGAGAAAGAAAAGGAAAAGAACCCCCAGCATAACCGAAGGGTCAGGTTCTGGTGGTTCTTTCCCCCTTACTTGTTTCTATTTGCATTTTTCCACTTTTGATGGCTTTTGACAGAACTGCTCCATATGGTTCAGGAATAATCATGGACTCTCAAGCACCGCTAAGATATGGCAGATCTCCAGTCCCTGTTTTTGATGAATCAATCTACACTGAATATATGGTGTCCTGATAACAAGCTGGCTAAAATGGTTTCATTCCCATTCCTGAATGACCAGGTTAGAGCATTTCTCTAGTGGCAGCATTCAAAGGCAGTAACAGTCACGGTATCAGCCTTACATTGATGCCATTTTCCAGCACACTCAATGACATTTGGGCACTCCTGAAATTAATTTGGGCTCTTCCACCTATGTGTGTGCACGTGTGTGTGTGTGTGTGTGTACATACTGCCTGAAAGAACCAGGAAGAAAGAGAGACTTGCTGATTTACAATGTGTATGGTTTCTGAGAAGGCTTTACTCCTAATAAACACTAAGTATCACTTTTCATCAATCACCTAGACTGGCATTGCACCCAAATTTGGTTCAATCTCCCATCAAGACACTTAATGTTGGAGGGGAAGAGGAGCACAGCAGGTAGAGTAGCATTGTTGAGTGCAGATGGAGCAGGTCAGTCATTGCTCCCAGAACCCTGACATCTACCAGTGGTTAATAGTCAAGCAACTGTGCTTTAACACTGTACTAGTTTATCAGTAATTTATGCAAACTAGGAAAGAAATTCCTGTAGGAGTTGCAATTTGTTTCCTGTTAGTCTGTTGCTGACTTCCTGTTGGCTGTTCTTGCAGTGTAGCACTCAAGGAAACCTGAAGTCACGCTGTCAAGACTTGCAGCCTTTATTCTGGTGAGCTGCAAAAGACCCTGAGATTTCTGTAAGCTGGAAATAGCTGGAAACTTGTGTTTAGACAAGTCTGGGACAGCATCCCCGATCTCCCTGAAGTGAATAAGTACCCATCTGGTTGTTCATCAGAAATGTGATGGTTGTGACTCTGTTGAAAAAGCAATCACTATGTAAATAAGACTGTCCAAATCATTTAATGAATACAGGCCTTGGTCCTCAATATCCCTCTTCAAAATGGTACAAACCAAGAGGATGAACCCAAGTGCTGTTGAAAAAAAGACCTAAGTCCCTTCTGCTAAATTCTAATAGATCCTGTAGGTTTGATGTTTTGGGGCGACTCAAAGGAGATTTCTTCAGAGTAATACAGTATGGTAGCAGAGATGGGGTGTACTCTGGCAGGTAGGTTTGCTCACAAGGAGAAGTAGATGTACCCATTTTCCTGGCATTTTTCCTTGTCTTGTGGTCAACTGTGGCTGAGGAAAAATACAAGGACAAGATAAGCACAGAGTGATGCATTCATCTGGAAGAAATGGCTTCTGTTTCTGTAGCTATGTATCAGCATTGCCTAACTTTCTCAGTGAGGATTTGGTTTTGAAGTTCAGACTCCTTAAATGATTCAAAGGATGGAATGCTGAAAGCAGAAGAGAATGGAAAAATCAGAGAAAACAAACTCTGATGTCTCTTGAAGAGCAACTTGAGACTTTGGCTGTTACTTCATACAGTGATTCCATTTGGCAGAAGTCAACCATATAATATCTCCACGGCACACACAACTGCTTCAAAGCACCTTCAGGTTGCTCTTATGCTGTGTTTCTACAGAGTGCACAGTGTATTCTTTGCTCTCTTCTATCCTGACCACCTTCAGCCATAGCTATTTCTTTAGGAGAGGTACAGAAAATACTCAAAAGCCTTCCTGCTAACAAACAAAACAAATTCCCATTAAGTAAGTAAAGAGTAATGTATGGACTTTGCTTCCACAAAACAAAACAGCTTTGTTTAGGCAGCTCTATCTGAAAGAAGTGTGTGCAAGGACTGGGCAAGAAAAAATGGTAAATGTGAAATTTTCGACACAAAAAATGTCACAGGTATAAAGCTCCAGTGACGGAACTTTCCAAGACTGACAAACATTATCAACTGAGATAATGATGCCTGCAAGTGTGTGTCCTTTTAATGACAGAAATTGTATTATTTGTTGGGGTTTTCCTAGATTCCTGGGTATGACTGACATGACCTCAGGGAACTGCTCCAAGATGTCTGTAATAGTCTCATTGCCTCCTGGAACAGCTTGAACTTAGCATGAAATCTTGCAGTACCAATTGTCAGCAGTCCCAGCCTTATCACGCTGGTCAGCCAGCTTTCGGCAGCAGCTGCAGGGGCAACATGGCTGGAGTTGCTCCTGTGTGCCTTGAAGATAAAAAAAGAACACCCTATCTGACTCACTGAGTTAATATCTATCAGCTCTGCCAACACTGTGTTCAGTGTCTGGGAAGCTGATATAGTAAATTTCTGCCCATATTGGTAATGGCAGTGATTCACTGAAGCACTTGGAAAGATGTTTAAGATCATGTAACACGCTTAAGATTTCTCTACCTGGCAAAAGAAATAGGGATTTAAACTACCATAAATTATCCCTGAAATATTTCTTTTGCATTCATTTTCTTTTCCAATTTCAGCTGGCTTTCTGTTCTCAATCT
>VWYP01029061.1:291482-368871 GCA_013400435.1 Pycnonotus jocosus
GGGGTTTTTTCTTCTTTTTTCATGCTCTATTTTTGTCTTCCCTCAAAAGTGTGTGTGTGGGCAGCCCAGTAGCTGTTACAGTTCACACATAAAATTCATGTGCATCTTCATAATATTTCTCAGATCTTTCTTTTCTCTTGTTGCAAGTGAAAATTTTGTGTTTTAAAATTTAATTTTAGAAGAACAGACTGAGCTACAAGAAACATACTGATTAAACCAAAGTGTATGGTCTTGGATTATAACCTGTTGATACTGATTACTGCTGTGAGCCTGAAGTTTGGCCAACACAAATGTACAGAAAGTTTGGACCCTGAAGTTTCCAGAGGACATACCTAAAACTATCTCCCTTCCTTTGAATTCATATTAGTTTGCTAATGACTGATTTAACACCATACCATAAAAATTACTGGTATGTAGAAATATGATATTAGATGAGAAGGAACAAGAAGAGAAACTCTAAAGTATTAACGGTGAAGGTCAGGGAAAGGAAGTTGCAAGGTTCAGAATAACAAGCAAACATGGTGTTTTTATTTTGGGAATATGAGAAAATGGGCCTGTGGGAAGGAAGGAGTGTGAATTGCAGAAGACAATGGAGCTGAACTGAAATTGAATTTAAATGCTCCAGGGAGGTAGCAGAAGAGCCTCAGTGAGCAGCTGCCACAGAATCAGTAGAAACTGAATTCCTACAACTCTTCTTAGGAAAGCTGGACTTTAAAGGAGGGAAACCTATCCTTTACTGGTCATATCTCCTGCTGGCCTCCCCACTCCCAGGAATAGCTCTGGATATCAAGTATGGTGTGATACCAAAGTACGTAGAGGTCCAGGGGTGAGTCATCAGTGAAGTCTATTTAGCATTCATTAATTTCCACCAACTTTGTTCATTCTGTCTTCATCAGAACCTCTGAAAAGGGTACTATATTTGGCAGGGCCTAAACAAAACCCTTGCTTATTCTAGTGCAAATCATCATAAGTTGAATGTTACCAATTTAGGTCAGACTTGAAACTTTGCCTAGGACTATTTTCTTCAAGTGAAAACCCAAGACTAAATGTTCATAAGGACCTAGCAGTGGGGGAAAGGGGGGTTGGTTGTTTTTTGGTTGGTTAGGTTTTTCGTAAAAATTAGGCAGAAAGAGCTAAAACAGAGTATGCAGCTCAGTTCATTCGAGGTGGGATAAGAGAAACAGACAAGACTGATGCCTCACAACAACATACCAGCCTGGACAGTACTCAGTACATAGCATTCTTCAAATATTGAAACAGAACAGTGTTTAGAACCTGAGTTTGCTCAAAAACACTGGAATGAGAAAAATACTAAAAAGAAAATAGTTGGCTACCACCTACATGCCTTCTGTTTCCTTGGAGTTGGGAGAAAATATGTTACTAGAAGCAGTAATTAGTGAAATTATAGAAAGGGACAAACTGAGGTCTAGGTTAGTTAGACGCACCTATTGCCTGCCAGCTGTAGTGAAAAAAAAAGGTGCACTTTTCTGATTTTTTTTTTCCAAAAAGTACCCTGTGGCTTTAGAAGAACTAGAAAACCCTCTCACATTGGCACATCCACAGCATATAGTGCTCCATGGTTTTTTTCCCATGTGTCTTTCTTTGACTTATGGACACTTAATCAAATCTTGTAAACCTAAAAAAAAGAAAACAAAACAAACAAAAACCTGAAGATCTATGGGCAAACAAAATGTGGTACCATATAATATTTGAGGCTGATGTGGTAGAAGAAGAAAATGGATCAACAATTTGTGAATTATGGCTTTGACACTAATGGGGGAAAAATGCTGTAACACACTTCACACCCTCAAATATTTGCTGTTTTCCTGTCTTTGCATGGGGCCAAATTCTTCAGCTGTGTATGCACCTACTCATTATAGTTCAACAGCATCAAATGCCAGTACAGAATGACATTGACCAGTTCCCTTTTAAGTATCTTTACATGGAACTGAGAATATTTGCACATTAACTGAAGGCTAATCATTGAACTTCCTTAGTGAAAGAGAAAACTTCAGTCACATTTTCCTTTTCTGACTTTTTTTTTCTTTTTTCTTTTTTTGGGGGGGAGGGGGATGGGAGGAAGATTAAAAACATTTGATTTGGCCTGAAGTAAAAGTGCATACTTCACACATATTTCTAACCAACCCCCAAAAACAGTCTCTGGCTTTGAACGTGTTGAACAGGAAGCCATTTAGTGTTGGAATGCTTGCTTTGCTGGTCCAAGAAACACACGTACTTATTACTCCTGGGCTATCTAAAAAGTTTGAGGGTGAAAAAGTTTAATTTATATGTAGAAACTTGTTTCCTGTTTTGTTTTTTCCCCTTGTGTGCCAACTCTGTTTTTCAAACTCTGTGATAGGAAACACATTTCCCTTTTTCTCCCTTTCGTCTCACTTTATTTACCCAGCTGTATAATTCACTTCAATTTATAGCTCATACTCTTACCTGGCTTAAAGTCCAAAGACACAGTCAGAGAGAGGAAAAGATGGATGTTGTGTTTTCATGGTTACTGAGGAAAGGGAAGAATTTGGGTGGATATGAAGCTGCCTTTATATCAATATCAGGGGAGTGGTGGTGGGAGACTTCTCTTTCAGGATGTGCCACAGTATATATTGAAGAAAGGTGAGGAAGAGGGCACAAGGAAAGCTGTGCCAATGTAGAATGTCCCATGATTATTGAATCAAGTTATGCATGTTTTAAGTTTACTTACCTTCTATGAATGAGATACCCATCTCAGCGACTTTGCTCACTTTGGAACTACTTACATGTAGAAGTGTGAGCAGCGAAAAATAAAAGTAAAGCAAAACAAAACCATATAATAATATTTATAATACTAGTAGAAGTAGTAGTAGTAGTAGTAGTAGTAGTGAAAAGACCAAAAGACCCATTCACAGATCTTGGAGGTGCCTAATACACATAAGTATTTATGCATAAACTCTGCAAAGGAATTAGTTGCCCAAAGAGGAAGAAAAGTCTTCCTGAACAAGAACCATAAGATTGTATAATAAAATTTTGCATATAAACTAAGATTTCTACAATTAAAACAAAACTGGGGAGTGCCCGTAAAACTGTTTTTTATTATCATTAATTTGGAGTCATTGTTCCAACCAGACTTTTAGGAAATGGAGGGGTTTTGTGGTGGTAAAGTAATGGCTAACAAAATCCATTGTTCTCGTAACTATAAATGCCTATCACAGCTAAAGAGAACTATTTAAATTTGTAAGACTGTAACAGCCTATGGAACAGTTTGAGTCTTTTTTTCCCCCCAGCGTTTCAATATTGCCCAGTATAACAAACAAACAAAAAAACTTTTCAAGCTAGTAGGCAGAGCAAATGCACCAAGAAGAAATCTGGTGTCATTCCCTTTAAGTATTCTGAGTGAAGTGATGTAAAAAAACTATTCCTCTCTTTTGCATTGCTCTTCCTATGGAGGTCAAATGCTGTATGTTGATAGCCTCAAATTAAGGATTAATGCAAATGCACATGATTTCTTCTGTATCTGCAATTTCCTTACACCTCTATTGCTAAGAAAGAAATCAATACAATAGCGAGTGCACCCACCAAACCTTCCCAAACCAATTCCCATTTCCTTCCAGATTGTGTGGCTGGGCAGAACAGTTGCCCAGCACCATTACCTGCAGAGTGAGCTCTCACAGCCGTCACACCGCGTCGCTCTGCACGAGTCACTAAAAGACCACGCACAGGACTGAAGAGATTTCACTTGGCATTTGCCCACATTTCTGCCAATATTCCTGGCCACACCGTCAGCCACACCCCTGCTGATGCTGAAGCAGGATTGTCAAATCTCTCTGGGAAGAAGAAATTATTGAAAAAGACCATTGCATTTGTAGCACATTTTCCATTTTCAATGGATTGCTTCCTACAGCTGGTGGCATATCCCAGGTGGTGTCATATGTGCTGGACGCAGCAGGTCTAAAGTTCAGGGAGTTTCATCTCCCTGGTCCATGTCTTTTCCTGAAGAGAAGGTTCAACAACAGAAAGAATAATTGTTCCTCATTTCTGCCAGACTGGCAGAGTATCCTTCCTACAGTGTCTCTGAAGCAAAGTCTCATGCTGGCTCGAGGAACTGTTCTGCCTCTTCTCTCTCCAAGGATCTGGGATATGAGAAGGAAGGAGGGCTGAGCCTTCAGTGCACATCACCCTGCTCAAGGAGAAAAGATGCTGTATTTATTACTCAAGTGTTTGGATGCCAAGTGTTTTGCAAGGGACTCACCCAACCACTGGACAGCAAAATAAAGAAAGCCTTCCTCAGTCTGCCAGAATACTTGCAAAACAAAGTTAAATTATTACTTTTTCTGACTAAATAATATAAAAATGAGGCACTTAGTGCATCATTTCAAAGGCTGGCTGCTAACCACCAGCAATAAATATATTTCAATGGCAACTGAATGGAGGAATTATGGTACAGCAAATCTCTATTTGGGGCCTGGTTGAGGCATATTACAATAAAGAATTGGCAGAAGTAGAATGAGCATCTTTTATCCAACTGGTGTGCTTTTCATTCATCAACCCTTTTATTGTCTGAATAGACTGTAAATATTTTTTCTCTTAAGATCTTACTAATTTTTCTGAGGATCCTTTAAAATCGCTCTGTTTCATCCCTGATTTAGGAATTCAATTTTATCTCTGTAGCAGTAGCTACAGCCACATTACTACAGACTTGCCCTCAGAGAACAATCTTACACCAAGATAGCACAGATACTCTGGAGCATCTCACCTACTGTCTTTTCTGGAGTCCACAGGAACCCCCCACAGCCTAGGACATAATTATTTTAAGTTGTGACCTTTCAGAACCATTTCAGCCTCCTGCAGTGGTGTCTTTATAGTGTGATGTGTAAGTAATGCACACCATGGAGCATGTTATAAGTTAGTGAGAGGGTAGTAAAGAGAAAAAATTTGCTGGAATTCTATAGAAAAACTGCATAGAGCTGAACAAGCTGGGCTAGTGTTTTCTGAAAATAAATTATCCCCAAAATAATTAGTGGATTTCGTCTCAGGGAAGACTCGATTTCTTCCAAAGGGCAGCCCAAACCTCTGGTTTCCATGGAAGAAAATGAATAGAGGTCAGACTATGAAAACAGGCTTAGCACATGAGTTGCAGTGTAGACATATCCATAGCCTCTGGCATTTCTAACAGTTAGCTTCTCAACCCCTCTTCCTGACTAGCTGTAGGTGGTCCTGAAAATGACAACTGAGAACATCCCTGTCTGCTGAAGGGTTCTGCATGATTTCCAAAAGTTTCCAAAAGGTTGGAAGGTTCAGAATGTTCTTACCAACACAAAAATGAAAACTAATGGGCTTTTTTTCATAACTTTTTTCCATAGCCTTAAAAAACAGTTGATCAGAATTTGGTGTGGCAATGACCTCCTTCCATTAGTTTTTGTTTTATCCCAGTAGGTCTTTCCAATCTTGGTCACTACTGTGCAAGCAAATCTAGATACTTGCTCTGGTGAGAGGGAGTTGAGAGTGCAGGAGCAATGTTCTGACAGGCCTTCAGCTGTCTCTGCCACTCTTGGCCGGACACTTTCAAAACTTCAAGTGTCTGACTCTATTCTCAGCGAAGTTGGTAGTAACTGTCCCACTGATTTCCATTTTATGAATCTGTGTCAAAGCACACACTTCATAAAGAAGCTACTGGTGGGTTGTGAAAAAAATTATTTAGAGAAACAGTGCCCAAAAAGAGGTTTCTGAAGATCTCTTAAATCAGCCTTGTGAAGGATGTATTAAAACTTGAAGGTAAGTTTTCCTTGACTGCACTGCAAGTGGAAAAAGGCAATCATACAGGGCTTTTGGAAATCACTTATCAGCAACTCAGGTGTAAAGCCTAAACACATTCAGGAGTAGCCATTTGCTGACAAAGCCTAAAGAACTAAAATTTTTAGTTCATGGTCATGAGATTTCCTTGCCGATATTAGAAAATTTACTGATAAGGATGTAAAAAAACTGGCAAACACTTTGCAAACTTCCTAGGACAAATAGTTCAAGCTAAGTTGAGACCTCACCATCTTCTCTTTTCTGTTGGTACTAGCATAAGAAATGATGTCTTTATACTAATTTTTATGAAAGTCTGCAAATATAGCAATGCATAAACACATCCTGTCTAATCTGTGAATCCTAGCACACAGGCTGCCACTTCCAGAATCTACATCTCTTATCTAACCAACCCAAGCAGTAATGGTCCACTGTAAAAGAAAATACACCTTTCCAATGTCTTTCCAGTAGGTTTTCCTTCAAGCTGAATATATAATACCAGCAGGCAACAAAGAAGAATATTTTCGTTCTTCATAGCTCTCAATGACCGGAGTCTTCTTCAGCCTTATATGTACTGTATAAAGAAAGATACAGTTTATGGGGTTTTTTTCGAGTTAGGCATAAATGGAATGCCTGAGTTCTACTGGTACTTAATGAAAATCATGTGCAATTTTTCAAATGCATTTTATTATTTCCTGCAAAACATTGTGGGAAGTGTAAGCAATTTAAGGATTCCAGGTCATTCACTTCAGCTTTCTCAAATCCCAGAGCAAACTTTATAGATTCTACTAAAATTTTCTTCACTTTTCAAATCTTGCTTTATCTGTATGTTTGGTGATTCCCTCACTAGCGTATTAAAAAAAAAATACCATTACCATAAATATATTAGAATGTCTACAGGAAAAATAGATTTTTTGTTAATCCTGCATGTATGGAGATAAGCCTAATGAAACTTTTTGCATTACTCCTTCATTGGCTGTAATTTACTTTATAGACCAGAAATGGAAACATTTACATTTTATAGTAGTAGATTTTGGGGAAAAGAAAGTGCTTTTTGCATTGAATCCAAAGAACTAAGAGGCATCTCCATTAATTTTGGATGAACTGTCAAAAAATAATCCTGAGGAAACTTAAGAACCAAAATATGTAATTCCCTCTGCCTCCTCAAATACTTGAGGCTGACACTTTTTAACTTCAATTTATCAAGAGTCACCTTTCTACTATATATGATAATGAGATCACAGTTTAGTGAAGATTTTATGGTTTGGGTGAGTGAGCAAGAATATACATATTCAGGTGGACAATTTCATACATGTAGTGTTAGACTGTGTTTCTGTCTGAATGGCTGAACTGTATGAATAATTTTATCTCTAGAAAATGTTATCTGAATGTTTTTGTGCCTTTCTAGGACCTAACCCACTCTCTTAAGAAATGTTAGTTGTGAATTCAGAAAACCAGTTCCCTTCTGGGAAACCTTTGACTGCTTCCTGTTAGTAGTATTTTGGGAAATGGAACTCGATAAACACTTTCATTTTCTCCGTGTTTTGCATGTTTAAACATATCTGCAAATATGCGTATATCAAGGACTTCATTGTTTAAGAAAAAAGATTGACCAATCTGTGTGTTAATTATCTTGTTTATTCTTGCTCCCTTTCGAGTTGTTATCCTGGTGGGGCTTGGGTTTCTTTACTGTTTTATTTATAGATTGTGTAAACATTACAATTTTCATTGTATTTGCACCAGCTCTGCAGAAGTCCCGTGAGTTCCAATATAAATAGTGTTCTGTGTGTTGTCAAAGACCATTTAAAGCTAAGTTGGCATTTAAAAGTGGTTTACCTTTACTGTCTCTCAGTGACTTCCCATCGCTTTTCCTCAGTTTAAAAGCAAAAAGGTGGTTTTAGCTGTCAGGTCATTGAGTTGTTTCTTGGTTTGAAAATAAGGTGGAGTCCTTCCTGGCTCATGTATCTTCACCTCTAAACCAGTCATAGTTGCAGTAAGACATTAATGTAGAGAACTGGGGAGATCCTGAGAAGCCCAAATAGCAGCAAAGCAGCACAAGGTGACAATCATTTATAACAATGAGGTAAATTAGTTGTGGTTGGGTAAGGAGCAGTGCACAGAGATGAAATTGCTAGCTTCTACTTATATTCATAACTCACAGAATTGAAAGAAAAACAATACTTAATGATACTTGATATTTTACCTGTAAATGCATTAAACTGTTTTAAGACAGAAGGAGAAAAAAAAAAAAAAAAAAAAACCAAAACCACAGCCTGTAGGAGCATTTTCAGAGAAACATTTCAGTAGACAGAACTTAGTTTATCCATAAATGCATTTGTCTGAGAGAAGGGCTCCTCTCCTTCCCCATGAGTATCTACTGTTACACTGTTAGTTATCCTTGATAACACAGTTGACCATTATTTTCCATTCACTAATACATATTCCATTAGGCATCATTATATTTGTTTTTGTTCGTCTAAGAGGTCTGCCTTTTAGTATCTTGATATTTCCTGACCAATGCTGAGGTGAAGAAGGGCAAAGTAGTTGAAGCAAAATTAAGGGTCTTTGCTTATTCTTAGAGTCAGTTCTGCCTAAAGCTTGCCTTGCTTCCTAAAATGTTAAGTTCATCTTTTTTTAATAAATGTCTTGGACTTCTCTTCCAGATCTGGGTTAGACAGGGAAATAAATGCCAATATTACAAAATAAAAGCTAAAATTGTGGCAGCAGCAACTGGGGCCAGAAATAATGAAAATCTGTCCTAGAATTCTTATATTTGAATTGCTTCCTCTCCAATTTTGAAGTATCAAGAAATTTGACTTATTTAGATAAGGTCTGAGTAAGACATTGGGCTCTACAGCACATGTCTGAAACTAAACTGAAGTTCTCAACTTTGGGACAAAAATATTTGGGCACTAGTTCAATTTAAATTGTATAGGAGGAGTATTCTAAAAGCTCCAGTAGCCATCTGCTGTACAAAACACTGATTATTTGAAAACTCATCATCAGTCATCTTTGTGCTAAATGGTGGAATAAATCCTGAAGGTGGAAAAAGAATCTCATTAATTAGGTCCCTGTACCTACTCTGGGAGTAGCTACTGAAATCTAGGGAGTACATTAGGGGGGAAAGATCTGCTCAGAGCACAGTGGGTATAGAATGATGCTTAGCTAGGAGTCTTCCTCGTGACCTTGCTGAATTTTGGGTCAGCCCTTAAGATGTCAGTTTATGTGTAGTTTGGAGAAGGAATGCTATATAAATGCATGTGTACACTGTGTCTTAGGATCTGCAAAAGTACAGATCAAAAATACGAGACAAATGTGATGGTAATTAAGTCATATGAAACTAATATCTTCTCCAGCTGCAGTTAAGAGCTGTTAAGCAAATGGTGGTTACATATTTTCATCTTTCTGACAGGGAAATGCAAGTATTTTATAGCTGTTGGAAAACAATCTTTATAAACCACACTGCCAAAGTATGAGCAATCAGTTTTTACTTTAATTTTCCCAAGATTCTGTCTTTTCACAGTAACATTATAACAGTTATTTTTGGGGGTAAAAACAAAAAGGGTTTAAACTTCAGCTAATAATGATAGCTTAGACATGAAATAATACGTTATAATTACAGATACTGAATGCAGTTCCTATGTTAACTTCCTTTGCGAAGTCAACAAAAATATCAACACTAAGTTCAAGGAAATTAAATGAAGCCAGAATTTTGAAAAACCGGTCTTTATAAACCAATCTTTAGTTCCTATTATTTGCTAGTTCATGATAAGTCTAAAACAGCTCCCTATCACTACTGTTGTTTCCAACATCAGCTTTCAAGAACTTATATTCTGTTAGTTAAAATTGTGTCAAATTAAAGTTTTGCATTTGGCATATCCTCCTCAAGATGAATGTTTCTGAAATGTTTCAGCCAAATCTATAGGGATATTCCCGGGAACGTGTAAAAAATAGAGATTCAGTGCTTTGTTTTCCTGACCAGATTCGTTTCACAACTTGGTCATGTTCTAGCTGGAAGTGACTATGACTGCCCAACTCAGTACTGTAGGCATGTGCTAAGCACACAAAGCTACTGCTTAAAATATTGCTTCCTCAGAAGACAGGCAGACATGTCTCCATCCTACCTTATATGACATTTAGTTACTTTTGTGCATCTGAGATGTGAATAAAGATGTGCAATAAACAAATACCAAATTGTTTCTTCTTTAGTGACCGTGAGTCAATCTATGCCTCAAGTGAAACAAGACCTCTGTTGTATGACAGCATGTGAATGTGGGCTGCATCAAAATGTGAACATGACAAGGTGCTGAACTTAAAAAGAGTGTCTGGATACTTCCTGGCATAGCCTCCATTTTGCATCTTTTGCATAATTGCAAATTGTCACGTTGGTGTTCCTGGGGTGGATTATGTTACTAATTCACTTTCTTGTTTAATCTTTGAGCTATTTTTCTTTAAACCATTGGAAAGTCTGCAATTATACCATAATTACTTTCTAGAACATGAAATGAAGGTAAAAAAAGTCAATTGTCAGTGCTGTGTGTGCTTTCTTTGAATTCAGTGAGGGCAGCAACCTTTCTGTCAGACTGAGTAGAAAGTAGGCAAATCACCTTTCCCTTGCAGTGCTGTAAGTTAGCTCAAAAACTTGAAGTTTATTCACAGAGACTAACTGAAATGTGAGGCATGTGTTGAACACCTGAAGATACAACTAGGTCTGATTATCAGTCTGCCTCTGTTCTGAGTGAAACTTATTAATATCAACACCATGTCTGTTGAACAAGCTGCAAAAGGGTTTTAGGACACATCTCCTATGAAGAATTTTAAGACCATTTTACAACTCTAGGAACTGCAGGAACTGTATCAGGTATAAAAAGACATATTACATCCATCAGGTCCTGTATTATTCTGTTACAGTCCATGAATTGCCACTTTATAATTGTCAAGCAATTTTGATAACTTGAGTAATTTAGAAAGAAAAATATTCCAGAAAATGTTTCTTTTCTTTTCCCCACATACAGCAAATTGTACTGATGTTAGAGTCATGCGAACGTCCTGCAAAGACAAGTCGTATTCAGCATGCATTGAGTCTCTGACACACCAACATTAGCAGAAAGGTGATCTGGCTTTCACTTTTTGTTAGACTTCAGTTTTAAAAACGGCCTTCTATTCTTTATTTCTTCTCCAAATAAAGTCTCTCACTAGGAATATGTGATGACTCACCTGCTTCTTCCCTTTTTCTACAGTAAGATAAAAGAGGTTGGCAAGCAGCTGCAGAGCAAGATGAAGTCAAGGAGAAGTTCATTCTCCCATCCTATCACAAGCAGCATCTGCTGTCTCTGCAGACCTTTTCTTCAGGTGACTCAATCTCTCAAATTGGCTGTGATCCTGGAAAAAGGGCTCATGCCAAATAACCATCTGGATAATGCTGCAAATTCCAGGCTAATCAGAGAAATTGCCTATTCACTTGAACAACAGTCACAGGCCTGGGAGGCGCCAGTCTCCAACTGCAGTCATGCCTTGGCTCATTAGTCCTATGTGCCCCCGAAACTAAACTGTCAAAGGGGTGTTGAGTGCACAAAGACTGGGCAGCAGCTGAATTAAATTCCTGCGCAGAACCAAAAATAGAACACTTTGAGCCCCTTCTCTGTTGTGAAGAAAAAAATTCCTGGGCAAAAAAAAAAAAAAAGCTTTTCTTGGTATTATTTAATGCGTTTTTCTGTCTAAAAAGCTAAAGATTTTTGGCCTCAAGGGGTTCTAGCCTGTTACCTTAGAGACTGTTTCTTTTAGAGGCAGTGGAGTGGCAGAGGGCATGCCTTTGTTGCTTACCTTGGCAACCATGAATTGCTAAATGCTGTTCCCATGAATGCAAGCCTTTCACTGCCATTAGTGCCTGCCCACAGGTATAAACATTCCTTCATGAAAAGGTCCAGGGGAATGTACACTACCTTGATAAAAATCAAGACGACAAACAAAAGCATATTATATAACACAGCAGTTATATAAAATTAGATTTTAAAACAAGATGTGTCTTTAATGACATTGATCCTGGATGCGGTCAAATTTCCTGTTCCATTTATATTCCCTACAGTCACACCAAGCGGTGGCAGTGGGAAAGGGAGGAAAGCGAGAAAACTTGACAGGATATTCTTGTTTCTGTAATTGCAAAATGGAAGACCACTCTGTCTGTACTCAGAATAAACCTGCTGGACAATTTCAGAGGAATAGGGTGACTCTGGCAGTCTCCCTCACTCGCAGTAGGGCAGATAGAGGCATGAGGAAAGCAGAGGTTGCCGGGGCTGGGCAATGGCACTAGGTCCCCTCTGCTACCAGGAATTTTTTATGGTCTAGCTGGGCAAACACTACAGGCAACATTCTCAACATGTTTACCTGTATAAAGGCCTTGTGCTGCAAAAACAGGAGATTTGTTGTATTCTTCCTGTAAATGAGCCTGTTGAGTGTGGAGGAATTAAGTTCTAAACTTAATTCTCTCCTCCCTCCCTGCTCCACGGTCTCCATTTTGTACACTGACTTTTGAAAAAACACCAAGATTTTCATTCCATTATCAAGTCAATTCACTTTCTCAGATCTAATAGTCAGTACTTCTAATAAAACGTTGGCCCACCTGGATTTTTAGATTGTAATGTGGTGTATTTAGAACAATCTCTTGGGAAAAGGGATCCACTACAAGATATGTCTCTACATGACTGTCCGAGGTGAGCCAGAAAGAAACTCACGGCTCATGTGGACTGAAAAGCTCAAACTACAGCAAGGGGACAACGGTCTTGAACAGCCATACAAGAGCAACTTTGTACAATGAGATTGCGGTAAAACCCTGTAGGAGATTTGTTGGGCCAGGGGAACACCTCCCTTGCCTTGAGAAAATCCATGTGGTAATGGTGCTTTGCACTGCCCACTTAACCCTCCCTGAATGGGCTGGCCTTGCGTGCACCGTGCCAGGATGCCCGGCAGTCAAATAAGCTCTTGAAAGCTGAGCCAAAGGCAAGGGCAGTGTTGCAGACCTTCAGCTGATGGCCATATAGCTGCACCCAGCTGGCCAGGTGTGCACACAGACAGACAGATGGCTGCCGCTGAAACATTCACATGCACCCAGGAGGTGACAGTGGAACTCATATATATCATGTGGTAAAGTATATTCGTGGTCCAAACCCCTGCAGAACCACACTAAAGCCAGATGAATGACCAAGCTATCCAAGGGGCCCCTATCTGCACAAAGAGGAAGTGCATATTGCTTAAAAAAAAAAAAGTCAGCATGGACAGCAGGTCAAGAGAGGTGACTCTGCTCCATTCTGGTGAGACTCCACCTGGAGTACTGCATCCAGCTCTGAAGCCTTCAGCACAGGAAAGACATTGAGCCAAGCCTGGAGGGAGACCATAAAGATGATCAGAGGGCTGGAGTCACCCCCCTATGAAGAGAGTTGGGGGTGTTCAACCTGGAGAAGAGAAGGGTCTGGGGAGAGCTTGTTGCAGTCTTCCAGTTCCTAAAGTGGGTCTACAAGAAACGTGGGGACAGACTTTTTAGTAGGTCTGTGGTGATAGGACAATAGGTAATGATTTTAAATTAAAAGAGAGTGGATTCAGAGTAGATATAGGAAAGAAATTCTCTTATGATGTGGGTGGTAAAACACTGGAACTCACAGATTTCCCAGCGAGGTGGTGGTTGCCGCATCCCTGGAAACATTCAAGGTCAGGCTGGATGGGGCTCTGAGCAACATAATCTAGCTGAAATTGTCTCTGCTTA
Source organism: Pycnonotus jocosus (assembly GCA_013400435.1). Classification (NCBI taxonomy): domain Eukaryota; kingdom Metazoa; phylum Chordata; class Aves; order Passeriformes; family Pycnonotidae; genus Pycnonotus; species Pycnonotus jocosus. The sequence goes on from VWYP01029061.1 coordinate 305,011, forward strand.
TGGCAGGGGGTTTGGAACCAGACGACCTTTAAAGGTCCCTTCCAACCCAAACTATTTGACAATTCTATGAAAACAAGCAGAACATTTCAGCGGGCGTTAGCAAGGGCCACACACCAGGCGAGCACACAGAGGGACAGCTGTGATCAGAAGAACCTGGCCTGCTGGCCATGCTCTGCCCTTCCTGGCTCCCAGCAGGGCAGCTGGAGACCAAGCAGAGAGAACATGCAGAACAGGACACCCAAGCCTGACCTGGAAACCTGAGTGGCCTTTTCTCTTACTCTGGAAACCTCTGGGTTTGACTTTGCTCTCTCATAAGAAGAAATGTTATATTGACAGGAAAAATATTTACAGATGTCACTTTTTAAGATACCTCTTTCTTTCCCCTCTCACGCTCCAGTCCAGTGATTCTCAACCTTTGCTAGCAAAGCTGCTACATTTTCATTTCCCTTTGCCCTCATGTTGTAGCGCTGTCAGAAGGTGAAGAATGTGGTAGAGGCCTAGTGAGGCTGAGCAGCCGTCCCTGGATGTCCTGCCTCAGCATCTGCTCTTGCTCTCCAACTTCCCTCTTTCCCCTCGTAGTCTTACAGCTGCAAGTGAGCCATGAATGCTCCCAGCACTCAACAACTCAGTATCCTCACCCATATCTGCTGTGGCACAAGCTTCACGCCTGCTGACCAGCTAGTGCTATCACATTGGGCATGTGCTGGTGTTATTGGGGGAGCAGCTTTGTGCATCTTTCTGATGATCACACTGCTGATCACACCATCACCACACCATCACACCTACATTGTAGGAATGGGGTCTTTACAGATTTGTATTATGTTCTTCTATTCTGAACACACCTTTGTTGACACTTCCACTCCCAGTGCAACATCAAGAGAATGAGGAACCTTCTGGTTTGTTGCAATGAGCAATGACTATGAGCTTCACAGCCTTAGGCGTGTGGTGGAGGTTTAAATACCTCACTGTACTCACAGAACTCACTCCTGCTAGATTTCTAATTTTATGAAAAATTACCAACCTCTGTCTCTATGTATGTAAAAATACAACCAAACAAAAAATAGGGTAAGTCCACCAGGAGAAAATAAGCATTAAAAAGGACAAAAAAACCCCAACAAAACCATACACTTTTGGTGCCCAAAAGAGTGAGTGTTCTTTTCAGGAGCACTAAATCCAAAAACACCAACAAAAAATGAGATCTGTCCTTGGTTTCTTGATCAAAACAACCTTCTGTCATGAAACAATTAGTATCACTTTCCAGATGTTTGTCAAGCAAGAGACAATGGTAATTATGAGACATTTCTATAATACATAAGTAATAAAAATTCAAAAGACATTTGATGTATGATACATGAAGAAATAGTAAAGCAGTGCATCTGTGAAATCCATTATGGCAAACATCTTACAAGGAATGTTAAAACACTGGGAACATGCAGAGGAAGTTCAGCAAGCTTCTAAGCTTTACAAACGTAGAATGTTTGCTGTGTAAAGTTATGGTGCATTGCGAAAAACCAAAATATATTTTTTCATGATATTTTTTTCCTTATTTTTCCTCATCATCTCAGTACACCAAAATGTTCCAAGAAGCAGGATATTTACTCTGCTCAGTTCAAAGTAGCAGAATATATATGTAAATTGAAGAGATTAAGTAAATCAAGTCATAAACAATTCTGAACTCAATATGCACTTCACAAAAATATGCTGTCTTACAGTTCTGTGTTCAAAAACTGTTGCTTGAGTTGGTTTCTGAAGTTCTTAATGTATTGAGGTAACATAAGTTCTGGCATCTCCTTCAAGAAAAATGAAAAAAAAAAAAAAGGAAGGAAATCATCCAGGAGGGCTGGAGGGTTTGTAAGCATCCACCATCTGTCAGCTGGTAACAAGCAGACGTTAAGATTTAGAGGCAATTAAATTAGAATCCTGTTTCTTTTTAAAGTATGGATGGTTCTGACTTGGAGTCCCTTCCTTCCTCTACCCCAAAGGAACCCTCACCTCCCTCCCTTGGCTGACTCTGTTATGGAAGTGCAGGCCAGTGGCTGCCGCTGTTTCTTTCCTGGCGTGGATGAATAACCATTTATATCAATGAAACATAAATCTGAGAGTGTAATGGCATCACAAATCAATCAAAACAAGCCAGATACTAAACAAATCTGAAGACTGATAGGGGAATAAAGACAGGATCAAAGGCTACAGTTCTCACCTCAGTGAGAGCTTTCCCACTGTTTCCCACTTGTGCTAGTTCCTTTTCTTCCCACAAAAGCTCTCCTCCTTCTCAAAGACTTGGGTATGGCTTGGTCATCAAGTTTTGTAACTTCAGGTTATGGAGGGTAGCTTTCTCCAAGTCCACCCTGAGCTCAGCCCCTGTGCAGCCAGCCAGCAGGTGGGTCTGGAATGCAGCACAGCCCCAGCTTTGACCCAAGAACATCTACATGATCAGTGGAGATCTCTCCCAGTCACATACCGAGTATGTCCAGGGTGAAATCAAATAAACTGATATAATTTATGGGGCAGCAGTTAGCAGTGGTTTTGGTTCACTATCTGAATGCTAAAGGCCAAGAGTTGCAAGGAAAAGGACCATGCAAATTAAGGACCATGCAATTTTTTTTTTCTCTGTAGCATGGGGGAATCAAAGAAAAGCTAAAATTAGTATTCTAATACTAGCTTCACAGGTCCCAATTCTGCCATTACTGAATAAATGTCCAGAAATGTGAGGGGGGAAAAGACTTACTTCTGTCAGGGAGCTCTGAAGCACTCTGATTATAAGGGAGTAGTGGAAAGTTCCCTGGAATTCTCTAGTGAACAGGTATCAGGCTGTTTCAATTCATACCTGAATTCATACCTACTATGAGCATACCAAAAGAGGAGCCCTGGTCTCTCCTTCTCCAGATTTTTCCTGTGGGTTGGATAGAGCTGATCATTCTCTTCCTCTACCTCCAGCAAACCTGCTCAAATTAACCCACCAATGTAACTTCTGTTGTAAAACTGTGGTCACAGTTTGAAGGTACCAGTACACATGGCCTACAGTGACTCTCTTATATTGCTGTACCAAAGCCACCATCAAATATTCCTCATTTCAAAACAACTGCAGATAATTATGTTGCTGTGTTGATTAATGTCATAAGTTATTGTACTAGTGCATAGTAGTCATGGTTATAAACACTTTCATCTGGAAGATTTGGACTAACAAGTATTTTGGAGGGTAAGTTCCACGAGAATATGCTCCTAATTTTATTTATCTGGTGGCTTACTCCAATCATTGTCTGTATAGTGAAGTCACTGCTGGGATGGTGGGCAGCAAATATATAACAGTAGTCAATAATGCTATGCAAAAGTGTAGGGAACCAACTAAGGAGGAGCACCATATCCAATTGAAGTGGCAGAGGAATGCAGTACGCAGAATGTAATTACTTGCGTGAGAATTTGCCTAGGAAACTGAAGCAAACGCCTCTGCTCCTTTGAAAAATGTACTTTTTAGCATATAATGATCAAAGTCTCTTTACTAGGTGAATGCTGCATTGTTGGAGTGCTGGCAAAAAAAGGTGAAAAAGTAAGTACAACAGAGTAAATGGTGCTTGAGTGTTCATTAATTTTAATCTGATATAAGAAAAAAAAATGCCATAACTGCCTAAGAAAAGCAAAATGGAAATCAAGGGTAAGTATGCCTAGTTTTGAGCTTCACACACCTAGACTCCAGGGCCAGAGACAGAAAGAATCTGGGGTCTTTCAAACTCAGGAAATGCTAAACTTCATATAAATGCCTTTTTTTTTTTTTTTTTCCCTTTGGATTTAAGACCTGGAGCTACACTTACATTTGGAAACTTTAGAAAATGGTTTGGCAATTTATTATGGTTTTGATGACAGCTCTCAAATCTTCTGAAAAATAGCCTGGGATCTTTTGAATGCTTTTAAATTTTACAAGGAATATCTGAAGTCTATACTTATTATTAGTAAAAGTAGAAGTCTACATCCAGAAAGTGATCCAAAGGTGGGATGCAGGAAAGTGTTTGGACAAACAGTTCCCAGCCTGGTGATGCTGAGCCTCTTCCAGGCAATGTGGAGGAGATGGCTACAGGGAATCCACCCTGTGCAATGCTGAGAATGACTCTGAGCAGAGAGCTCTTCAGCAGTAAACAGGGAAACACAGGACAGACACAGATTTTTAACTCCACCCTCAAGGCACAACGTGTTGTACTCAGAGATATCAGGAGGTGCCTTCCTTTTTAAATCAAAGTCTCAGTCTGTAGGGAAACTGCCTAAATTACTACACGAAGCAGAGGTGTCCAGCCATGCTTTGGAAAAATTACCTCAGGACAGTCTACAGTGGCCTAGTTGACACTTGTGATTCCATGGGAAGTGACTGACTGCTACTCACTCTGGTCCTTCAAAACTGGGAGAAATCCTACTTCTTTGGAAAGCTTCCAAACCAGCCAGTAACAGGCATGTGCCCTCCTGCCTGCTCAGACATCCTGTGCAGCAGGACAGAAAAGGCTCTCAGACAAAGTGAGTGCAAGTGGCAACTTAAACACTATGCACAGAGGAGGAAAAGGGATAGATTTTCACATTACCCTTAATCCCCTGGGCCCTGCCCTGTAACCAGAACAGGTGGAAAATCTGATTAGTTGAAGCATAGCACCATGCAGAGGAAGCAATATTCCCTTTCACCCAAAAGCTAACTTGGGTGAGCAGGGTCTACACATGTGCAGTAATCAGAGAGGGGTGATAGGGATGCTCATCACTGCTTCAGTCACTGCTCTGGTCATCAGTTTGTTACAATGTCTGATTTTCCACAGGTGATAAAAATGGGATATTCTGGTATCTCTGCAGGTTGAAGACAAACATAATACATTGAAACGGCTGCAGCAAGAAAGAACAAAAGAGACTGGATAGAAAAAGTTCAAATGTAAAATTCGATTTAGTAACATGTCATGTTTTAGGCCAGCATCCCTTCCTAATGTTCCACAAAACCAGTCTTAATAGAGACATTTACAAGCATGGAGTATAGATTTGGAAGAAGTCAAGACTCCTTTTATTCCAGGAAATTGAGAGAAACTTTCCATGCAAACATACACGCCCGTGCAATCACAAAATCTCCTCGAGTGTAACTTTAAGAGACGCAGCAGCAGCTTTGCTAGTCGGATCAGCCAGAACCACTTCAGTTTGATTGAAGAGAGGAAAAACAACAACAGAAAAACCACTGGGTTCAACAGTTTGGGCCAAGTCCTAAAAATAGAGCTGCTTTCTTATGGAAAGGAATAAAAAAATAGAAAAAAAATCCTAAACAAAACAAAACAAAAAACACCCTCCAGAAGATCTGAAATGTTCTCAAAATTGTCTGAATTTGGTGCCAAGCACACAGGGGCAGCCTAATACTTAAGACGCTGCCTGTGCCAGCTCTGAATCCCTCCAGTAACTAGAGACTGTATATCCAAGACTGGGAAGTGACTATGGAAAAAAACCCGTTTTCTTATGGGCAAGCTGTCCAGACATTTTAACCCTTGCTTGAACACTTGCCTTGAGGCCTCGTGATGCAGCGATTCCTCATCAGGCTGCTCCAGGTGCAAGTGCTTGCAGCCTGCATGACACTGCAGCGGGAGCAGTCTTGTTCACCCACGCTCCAGCAGTGCCTGGGGTGAAACAACAGCTTGGTTTCTTGTGAGGAAATGGCAGCTCCAGCCTTCCCCGCTGCCCAGATCAGGTGCCTTTGGTAATGTGTGTCTGCAAGAAGGGTTCAGCCCTAGGTTCCAACCAGGCTGTCCTGCACAGGCTCACCCTCCTCCATGATCACTGGGCAAAGAGCAATGTCGCAACTATCTCTCAGCAGGGAACAGGGCATGACTGGCAGAGAATGGATCTGCTTTTGCACAAAAAAAAATCACTACTGTGAATGATTTGCCTGAAATTATCACCTTGGAGCAAGTCCTTGCTGTGCTGTACAAACTCAGAAGTATCTGTGTAGTATTGGAAAGGCACAGGGGAATGTGCTGTTCCTTTCATGCAAAATAACTGAAGAGGAAAGGTAGTTTTCTGTTTGTCTGCCTGCACCTTTCAGAATGGGCAAAACACAAAAAATCATGTTAAGAAAATAAGTAACAAAGCCGCTTACATTTATCCCTTGTGAGACTCCCTATTATCTTACTAAGAACCAGGCAGAAATACAGCTCCTCATGATTTTGCTTTCATGCTTTGCCCAATCTCAAAATGTACGGTACTAAGACAATGTATCCCCTTCAGGGAGAGAATAAAGGAATAAACACTTTCTGCTCATTATACTGGCAAGAAATACAGGCCTTCTTTATACACAAAGAAAGGAAGGATTCTTGATTTTCACAAATCACCTTAGAGCTTCATGCTAAAATAACTATTATCAATATCTGCAAAAGAGTTGTCAAGGGTTATCAAAACTTTCTTTCCAGATCGATGGCCTATCAGATGTTTGTCCAGAACACCTGAAGGTTCTGTTTCAAATACTCCACCACCTCCCTCTGAAATGCTCCTCAGACCCTGCTGTTTCTGTGAGGAGTTTCACTGATATTCCAAGACAACCTCTGTATTTTTACATTTTATGCCTATGGTATAAAAAATTATTTTTAAAAAGTGTATTAAAGATTTTTAGTAGCAGAATTTAGCTAATCTTCTTCAGTTTAATTGTTGCTAAACAGGTTCCAGTGAAGCTTCACCAGGTTTCACATAAACTCCAGACCCTGTCCTTGATACAATTTCCTGAAAACCTGAGCTAAAGTGGCAGGACAAGCTAGTTTCTCCTTTTCCACTGAAATTGAAATTGGCTGAAATTGGTATAAGGATGAAGAGACGCCTGCACATTTAAGGAAGAAAGGTCACTTTTCATGCAAAAAGGGTTTTTAAGAAGCCAGGGCCACAGCTGAATTTTCATATGCCAACTTGAAGAAATATAATATGAGAGAAACAGAAGTGCTATTTTGGGTCACATAAGTATCATATTCTGAATAATCCTTTTATTAGCAGGCTGCCCTTTCCTACCTCTTCTTTCTTGCCAGCAGTTACAGACCTCAGGCTCATACATTTCCATCACTGCTATGAGAAGGCCATTTATCAACTTCCTGTCTCACTAAATCTGAAACTGAACTTAGTGAGAAGCACATCACAAAGCACAGAGCAGCAGCTCTCAAAGTTGCTTAAAATGTGTTTTCAAGGAGAAGGTCAATATTTTTTATATGATATTTATCTTCTTTCTAAATGTCTGACCCAAATAAGTAATCAAAGAGAATGAAAGCCTAAAGCAATCAGTTTCAATTTCATCATGTGATTCTGGCCTGGTGTATAAGAAAACATTCTTTGAACTTAACAAGCAAAGTGTGCATAGGAAATGTTATTCTAAGCATTTAATGGGGTTGCACAACTCTTGTGTGTTTGCTAAAGATAGCAAAAATAGTCAAGAAACATTTTTTCAATAAAAATGGCCTTTTATTTTAAAAAATTGAGTTGTTTATGCTTTTGACAGACACTTAGTATCAAAGTGCATCTAACAAACATTTATCAAGGCTCTTTGGGTAACATGTTTAACAAAAATACTCATAGAGAATAGTTTCCTTTTAACATGCTAAAATGAAAATTGATTTTTTTTGTTTTTGTGCAAGCATTTGCTTTCCAAACAGCTATCATGAAAACTTCCACTTCAGAGTACAGTGTGGTTAAATTGTTTATTTGAGAGTCTGAATCATTAGTGTATTTTCTCCCACCCTGTTTTGTTTTTTTCTTTTTAAGTTTAACATTAAGTATAAGTTTTAAAGTTTTCATATGATTTGGACAATTACAGAAGCCTCTTGGAACCAAAGCTCTGCCTGTAGTAGGCAAAGCTCCGATGCTGAGGCCAACTGAGTGAGTTCAGGAGCATTTTTAATTAGAGCACCACCCTATGCATTTATGATTATTTAGAGTGTACTTGACCTCACCAGTTGTCTAATCCTTCCTTTTAACTTCTCCACGGTCTATTAAACATCCCCATTTACAAGACTCTCTGCTGGAATCAAACCCTTGGTGGCTGCAATGTCTGCCTTTCCTGCTTACAGCGTTCTGACAGCCCTTAACATATTCCAGTCCAGATTTGACCTCTCAGGGGAACGCGTCTAAATTGAGTCGATCTCATTGACAAAGATCAAACCACTACTTAAAATGTCTCGTGGCTGGATTTCCTTCCCGGCAGACCCACAACTCCAAGCTGAAGTAAACATGAAAGGCTGCATGCAGCTGCAAGCAGTATTAGGTAGGAGAACAGTGCAAGCCTCACATGATCTGAGCAGCAAGTGTTCCAGTGGCAGCAGTACAGGGAGAAGGGAGGGGAAATGGGCAACAGGCTCCTGACCCTTGAGTAAATCCATGCCTAGAAAGCATGATGGGGATATTCATTCATGCACAACAGGGATACTCACTCACTGCACACTACACATGCACAATGATGATACAGTCAGCACGGGATAAATGACTTCTCTGAGTAGAAATGAAAGATTTTATGCTATTTCGCTTCTTTGTGGTGGTGCTTGATTCATTTGTACTTATGGCTCAGAACCTTTCACAAATGCCATCTGGAAAATCGACTTTCCTATAAGTCCAGGCAATCCAGCAGTACAATATACTGTATAGGTATTTTGCATGGAAAAAAGTGGCTCTCAAGTACATAGAGTAATTTACGAATGCTGTCCTTAAGGTGATTATCAGTTGGTATCAAGCTAGAGTAGAAAATACAGTTCCTATTGTTTTCCACTGAGAAGTCACAGTGTAGAGAAAACCACTGTTTTTTCAGGAAGATGAAGAGGCTAAGCAAAGAGCTATAGCATCTTCAGTTTTTTTCTGTGATTTCATTATTTACTTTCAACCAGGCATTTCATTTTCCTTTTGAGTTACATCCTTTTTGGACAAGTATTCTAGCAAGGAGTAAGAAGAAAGCTCTTGATTTTAATTTCTTGAAAAGGTTATTTTGCCATTAATATACTGGGAAACAGTCAACAACTGTGTTCCTGTAGGGCCAACAGAAATAGAACTGGTACAGAAAAACAAGGGGTTGAACTGATACTTTTGATGCCAATGTAAAAGAAAGTTATGTTCTCACCAGACAAGTTCTTTAGGTCAAGTACAGCCAGAAGGAGCACTTTGAAAAAGAGAATGTGTTTTCCAGATAATAATGTTCTTTGGAAAGAATTCCATGCTCCTAGAAATTGGTCTGTGAAGTTTATTTTCTGGCTATATGGGTGGAGGAACATGGACCCGGAAATATACTTACAATTCTCAGTGCATTAGAAACATTAATGCCTGTCTTACACAACTCTTTCAACCTTCCTCGATCCTCTCCTTAGCTTCCTACCAACCATTTTCCCACAATATCCTATAGTAACTCTGACCTCACTGAATGCAAAATTCTTTATATTGCATAGTTAAAGAAATGCATTCAAAACCTTCTTCTAATGAGACCAAACACCCAGGAAAACAAAACCAGAGTGCTTGATAAGATCTCACGGTGATTGTGACAGGTTAGGACAGCTAAGAAAAAATATTTGTCTTATTGTTCTCATAATGGAATGGAGAAATCAGTTAAATTGGAAGTCTCAGAAAACAACTCACACAGATTACTTCAGATTTTGCACCTACAAAGCAAAAATGAAGCAAAGAAATTAATAACATACCAACCATCCTGTGGTAAATAGGTGAATAATTGTTCTGTACTCTATCTTAGCAGTGAAAAAAACACTTTTGTGTTTCAAAATTATGTATGTAGAGAACAGCAATTGACCTCATCTACTTAGACATTTGACACTGTCCTGAACAACGTCCTTGTCTCTCAATTGGAGAGACATGAACTTGACATAGGAACCACCTGGTGGATAAGAAATTATCTGCCTAGTCACACTATGAGAGTTGTGCTCAATGGTTCAATGTCCCAGTAGAAACCAGTAGGAAGTGGCCTTCCTCAGGGCCAACATAGGGGCCAGCATTGTGTGACAGTTTGTCAGTGACATGGGCAGCAGGATCAAGGCACCCTCAGCAAGTTTGCCAATGACACCAAGCTGTGTGGTGCAGTCAACAGGCTGGAGGGAAGGGATGCCATCCAGAGGGGTCTAGGCAAGCTTGAGAGGTGGGACTTTGCAAAGGCCAAGTGTGTGGTCCTGCAGCAGGGTCAGGACAATACCAAGCACAAATACACTCTGGGCAGAGAATTGTTTGAGAGTAGCCCTGCAGAGAAGGATTTGGGGGTGCTGGTAGATGCAAAGCTAGGCACAGGCTGCCAATGTGCACTCACAGCCCAGAAGGCCAACTGCATCCTGGGCTGCATTGAAAGCAGCATGACCAGCAGGGCAAGGGAGGTGAATCTGCCCTTGTGAGATGCCAGCTGGAGTGCTGCATCCAGCTCTGAGGCCCCCAACATAAGAATGATGTGGACTTCTTGGAGTGAGTCCAGAGAAGGGCCATAAAGATGATCAGAGGGCTGGAGGAAATCTCCTGTGAAGATGGGCTGAGATAGTTGAGGCTGTTTACCCTGAAGAAAAGAAAGCTCCAGAGAGACCTTACAACAGCCTTCCAGTAGAAAGGAATCTTCCAAGAGAACTTGAGAGAGAGGTTTTAGAAGGAGCATGTAGTGACAGGACCAGGCTAATGGCTTTAAACTGGAAGAAGGCAGATTTAGTTTAGATATCAGGAAGAAATCTTTTACTGTGATGGTGGTGAAGCACTGGAAATGGTTGCTCGGATAAGTTGTGGTTGCCCCATTCCTGGAAGTATTCAAGGCCAGGTTGGATAAGCAGCTTGGTCTAGTGCAAGGTGACCTTGTCCATGGCATAAGGGTTGGGATGAGTTGGTCATTTGGACCTTTCCAACCTAATGATTCTACAGTTCTGTGATATGTAAGTATATATAGTAACCACTGGTATTTTATACTCCCTAAGAAATATTTCCTAGTTTACATATTACACAACAGAATGAAGAGTTTTAATTATACCCTCCCAATTTTATACTTGTTCTCTTTCCTGCCAGGAGGAAAAACCTTGTGGCATTGGAATTCCACTCTGCAGTTGAGCATTCTCAGTGTACACTGCATGTGTATTGTCTTGAGGTAGCAAAACCAATTTGTTAATTTAATTGTTAATTCAAGTGGAGAGGAGTAGAGCTTCTGGGCTTCTTTGTAATTCTCAGTCCCTTACCTATTTCTGGTTTTCTTCCAAATATACTATGGAGTTTGGAATTTGTAGTAAAGACAAGAAATTTTTCTAGGATTTGCTTTCCCACTTAAAAGGTATTTAAATTAAGGTGTCTGGCTAGAAATTATTACTTGGAGAATAGCTTCTTGATTGCACCTGGTCAATACCCTCAGTCACTGTGGTGAAGGAGAGTATTCCTCAGGATTCCACATTTCGACAATATCTTTCAAACCTGCTATAAGATGGCACAGCTTCCCTTTCCCACATGATTAAAGCTGATGGCACCTCTCTATAAGAACACAGATAAAATCACTGGAATTCCATATTATGAAACATTTGAGGCAAGATGTCTGATAACTGTAGTATAGGAATATTATGCTCTAAAAATAAAATGCAGAATAGAATTAAGGGTATCTAAGACACTTAATAGCTCAGAATCTAGGCACATGCATGCAGATTTCTTTGAATCAAGTATGACTAAGTCTTTTACTAATTTAAGCATTTGATGTGTATCTCATAATTCCAGGAACACAGCAAGCCTTTTGCTGCTTGGATGTTTTAAGTGATGAATCTTGTATGCCAGGTAAGCATCTGCTTTCACTCTGGTTGTTCTGGTTCCCAAGAAACAAAGCACTCTGGCTTTTAAAGTTTCCTCTAGTTCCTTTTCAAATTTATTAATAAAAATTGCAGAATAGATTTAATTTCAATAAAAATATCACATACATTTTTCTGCAACTTATTCCTGGGATCATTATTTTTGCTTTTGAAAAAGCAAAATATTTCTAAATCACAGTACTAACACAAATTGTCAACATAACCAGTAATCTCTGACTTGACCTTTGGCTATCATAAACAGGACCACAATAATGTATAATTCCACTACTGAGCTGATCTTTAGGTATTTTATTAACTCTCTCCTTCCAGCTTCTTTGGTCTGTTTTGAGGGCCTGTGCTGTTTTGCTCCATTAATGTCCTCTGAGCAACTCAGCTTTACCACAGCTGCTGAAACACAAATCAAGACAACCAAAAAGTTATCTTGGTCCCTTCATATTTTCATCCCATTCTCCTAATTTTCTCTTCAAGACTTTTCCTCCATATCAAAACAACTGAACTATTCTCTTTTCCATGTCACAGACCAGAAGAGGATCTTTTTCTTCCAAAACTTCTTCTCCTTGCCCCTAAATCCCTTCTTTCTTTTGATACAATAGTCTCCTGAGCTTCCTGTCTATCCACTCATCACTGACACTGGCACACAAAAGTTGCATTCTGCTCACCTCTGTGGTGTCTCCTGCTCTAGCACAAGTCCTACTTAGTTCCAGTAGTATCTTCCCACCAAAAATGCTCAATTTAACTCTTTGGCCAGGAAAAAAATCCCAGGTATATTAGCAGGAATTTTACCTTCATGGCTCTGTTTCAGCACAACAGGCACAGAGGAATCACCAGTCCTTGCCTGAAGGATGAACCTCCAATAGTCACAATTTTACTGGAACTTTCTTGCATTTGGCAAGTATTTTTTTAAATATTTCCCTATTTTCATGTCATTCTAGGTTTCAAGTTTAGAATTTCACTGAAATAAAGTAGATCCAATTAATGAAGAATTTGCTACCATGTGTCACACAGTCATTCTCAAAAAACAAAATGAAAAAAACCTCTCAAACTTTTGTCAGCATGTTCTCTGCAGACATAAGAAAGTAATTTGGACTAGGTGATTCACTGTTTGTTCCTTTCCAGATCTGGTTCACTAGGAAAAAAATAAGGTTCTTTGTCTTAAATGCCCTGAAAAACAACAGTAGCTGTTTTCACAGACTAAATTCTCTACTCCTTAAGAATATTGAAAAAAGAATCAAATTACTGAGACTCTCCTCAGCTTCTTGTATCACGTGCACAAAACTTCAGTAAGTTCAAAGCTCACCATTTAAATGCAGAACATTCTTTTAAATGAGGCACATGTAAAAGGAGATCAACTGACCAAGTCTGCAGCTGTAAAGAAGAGCCCTGCTTTAATGGAGACTGCCTCTATCTTTCCTAATTATTGCTACGCAACTTATCACTGCAGCTTGTAAGGTAGAAGCAGAACATTAAGTCAAAACGTGATCATATTACATTTACAAAGCTCAGGTACCACCCTGACTTTCTTATTTCCAGTTTGACAGGACCTTGATGCTTTTTGATAATCCTGATATATCTACACCTGACTTCAGAACTGACTAACTTCTGGACAGCTTCTCACAGAAGACCTTGGAAGGAAGAACGCAACACTAAAATATCCAAAAATGTTTCTCACTTCACTTGGGGTTGTTACACAAAACTTTCTTCTGGGGTGGGATACAGATCTAAAGCAGTCTGGTTCTCAATATCCAGGCTAATCATCAAGAACAGTACAGACCACGGTATTTAAATTAAGTAAACAGCAATTCTGAGTCATGCTGTTGCTCCCTTCTAACATGCTGTATGCTGTGACTGAACCATCCAACATCTGGACTGTGAATATAATATTGCCAAAGCTGTACTCTGTGGCTGCCAAACAGTTGAGCCCACGTGTGGCTTCACAGCTTGATATCCAGGGAGCCCAACTATGATTCAAATTCTGAAAAATCACCAGGTCTATGGTTGAAATATGATTCAGCACTTTGGAGGTGAGCCTTCTTAAGTTAAAAAAAAAAAAAAAAAGGCAGCAAGAAAAGCCACAGCTGACTATATATGGCATACAGCTCCTAGCAAAGAAGCAAACTTCTTGAACCTTCACTTCACAACAGAGCCCCATAACTTGACTGGATGGTACAAAATATGGCTTATCAGAAGCATCAGGCTAAATTCTGCTCCCCTAACGACAGTGTAAACTCACAGTGAACTCCACTAATTTCAGCGATGCACAGCCTGTTTAAATATGAATGGAAAGAAGTTCCTCAACATGCCTCTTGCTGGTGCTCTTTGAGATAAGCTTGAAGTCATTAACCAGGCAGAGAGCAGCATCCTTACAGAAGATAGCCTCCTGTGGTATTCCAGAAATGTAGCTACACACAGACTCATTCACTACCACACTTGATTTGTATATACTTGATTTGTAAATGAATTAAACCTTGTGAATTGATCAGAAACAAAACCTAGGTTCTGCAAATGTACAGAATGCACCGGCAAGGTCAATTTTACACTAATTGCTCTGTGTCCTCCAAGGTCATTTACACACACATAAAAAATGACCATATCTTGCCAAAATGAGGTGTCTTCTGGCCTGGTACATGGAAGAGCTCAGCTGCTGATTCACATTGCAAAGTCTATTTCTCAAACTTGCCTTCTAGCAGATATAAATAGATAAAACATTACTTTTTTTCTTCATTTATTGATTGCTTGGGTGGACTAGCACTGCACCAAGGCATGACAGTCCTCAACCCTCATCCTGTGCTGCTCAGCCCTGCCTGGTCAGACAGATGAGACATTGGCCTTCCATATGTACTGCTTTCATTTCTTCTGGTGATGATGCTTACTCTTCCTTTGCCAAGCAGAGTGGCTTAACTAATATCCTCTACTCCCTGCAAAATACATGCTCAGTCATTCGGGAAATTGAAAAAGAAGGTGAAATAAATGCTGCTCCATTTGAAGTTGAATGGTTTGTTCAACACTACAAAATGTTGCTTTAAGAAAGCTCCCTTTTAATGTAGTAAATGAGACAAATGGAGTCCCCTTTTTTCTCATTCCCTTCTCTTTAACAGTAATTGAATGAAGTGGAGATTGTGAGGTAAAACCAAGCACATCTGGGTCAATTAGCATGGAAAGTCAATTCTTTAAAACCTGATGGATGCCTCTGGGAATCGCGCACTTCTCAGCACGAATCTCAGCACAGGGCTGCACTCTCAGCAACCCAACTCAATTAAGCCATTACGTGGTTCTTTAAATCTGGGGATCCGGGGGAATTGCTTAATTGTCTGCTTGTCATAGTTCCTCCTCAGGGAGCATGTAAACGTCTTCTGTTTCTCCTATAGATGTGTGGTGCACATAAGAACAATCCATTTTAGCTGACTTATTCAAAGCTTATTTCTCCCGTGGGAAAATTAATCTTCCACCTCGAACGCAGAACAAAGCTCTCCAGTGGAAACAAATCATGCCATCAATGTGGAATAGGTTTTCAATGATTACAGTCAAGTTCATATTTCCTTTTCCTTACAAGGCTCAACTATTTCTCCCTGCTTTCACTTGTTCCTAACTAACACAACCAAACTCCTCGGGCCTGTAATAGGGTTTCACCATTCTCTGCAGCTATGGGCATTCTGACACACCTAATGCACCATGAATCACCCACTGACTTTGGAGTCAACAGAGCCCAAGCAAGTTATCTAAACATTTATGAAGTGCATAACTCCATGGACAGGGCTGAGCACCTCTGGAGGATAACTCATCCCACATCCAGAGAGGTGGGAAGGATGGCATATCAGGGGATGTTCATCTGTCCTGACTGAGAGCTGTTCTGGATTCACTGAACTAAGGGATCTACTAAAAAGATCTTGAACAGCCAGCAGGCTGGTTCAAGGCAGACATTCCACTTTTAGACAACAAAATTCATGAGCTTAATCCCACCTATATCTCCCGACTGCTGTGACTGTTGCAACCACTCAGGAAAGACTGACTGCTGTCCCTGCTTCACCACACCACATCAGTGAGTTCCTCTTCAGGCGCACACAAGCAGCTGCTTTCACTCTTCTTTTGCTCCATGTTTCAGACTGCTGTACACCCAAAATCTCTAGCTGGTCTCAGCAGGAGACTGTTGCTGGGTGCTCAGGATTATGGAAACAAGTCATCCCATTTAGCCCCTAAATATGGATTTAGAAGGCTAACTTTAGCTTCAGATTTTTTTAAAACTTGGCATGGTATTAAAATCCATCCGTGGGGCGAGTTAATTTTTTACCATCAAAGAGTAGTAAAACAACTTCTCCAAGGTCATATAGCAGGATGACTAGGATTAGAATGCCACAAATTCCATGTGCTATAACCAGAAAATTATTCTGTTTCCTAAATGTAACATAATTGGGACACAGTCTGATAAATGGAGACTGAGTAAGCCACACTAAATCTACTGATGTGTTCTGCAATGTCTGGATGCATCCCCAACCCTAGCTATGAAAGGAAATGTAATTATGGTAATGAGAAAGTACAGTCCACCCGTCATTTGGGTTACCACACACATACGTAACCAATTCCAAATATAGAACTGCAGTAATGTCTCCTACACTCTTATCTCCCATTGGATCCCTTTTCCTTAAGTTATACACTTGCCATCTTTTCCTCTGACAGGAGAAACAATCTATTTTGGTGCATGCACAGCAGCCAAAGGGCTCTCACGTCCATCAGGTCACGGAAAACAGCTGCTGGACGTTCACCAGCTGAGAGAGCTGACACTGAGGGCAGACACCTTCCCTTGCCCACAGAGATGTAACCAGTGTGTTTGCTCAGGCCCTACGCTGGGGACGAAGGAGGGAAGCTAAGTCTGAAGAAGAATGTTCAAGGAGGAGAGGAAGATCAAGAAGCCAGAAAGTTTTATAAAGCACCCTTGTGTGTTGGAATCTATGCCAATTTAAAAAATGAGGTATATGTCTCTTAGTGCAGTCTTAAACCATGAATGCAAGGCAGTGTAGAGATTCAGAAGCCTTATTTAAACATCCTAGTTTGGCTCCAGAGAAGCAGAACAGCGTAGCACATAGTCCAGGCTAGCTCACACTGCTCTGCCATGGCAGTTTAGACCAGTCAGTGCCTCAGGGGTATAAAGGTCTCTGTACAGCCATATCCTCAGCATGCATCACTCACTTGGTTTACATCATCTGGAGGACATGTCTTCATGGTGGTGCAATGTGTGTGTGTGTAACTTAAAAATTTCAGCTGTGGCTCCAGAGTACGTGCATGGGATCCTGACGGCAAACATTCTGTCTCTCCTGCCTGTCTGCAATCCAAAGACACAATGCCAGGCATTTTCCTCCTGCAGTGGACCGGTGTGCAATTATTTTTGTGCACCTCAGCTTGTCTTGGTTACAAAAAAAGAAGGAAATATTTTAGTAACTTTCATCTCCTAAACCAGAGGGTGGCAGATAGCTAGACTTCCAGTTTCACCAAGTTTCTGCAGGCAAAGGAGAAATGGGTCATTGACAGGTGTTTATAAACGTATTCAGAGGTATCTGAAGCTGAAAAAGAGTTGTGAGTCTAACCTGAAAAGTTAATACTTTGGGCTGCCATGCCTAGATGTTTGCCATGAGTTACAGGAGTATAATCAGATATAGCAGAAGCAGCAGTATTAGAGAAATGGATTGTGACCTGCACGTGAGGCTTCTTGGAAGTGCCTTGGTTTTGTGTTGAGCAACAGCATGTCACAGCAAAGGAATCTCAGACATGGCAGGGGCAGCCAGTCCCAGTGTGCTGGATACAGCTCCTTCAGCATTCAGTGTTTTTGGACACAGTCACACATCAGGACTTCATACTGAAGGATTCTCTGTCCACTTTCCACTCACCATGTAAGCAACACCATAGCTCTGTTCTCAGTGAAAGTAATACTAAATATATGCGCATCTGGACCAATTGTCAGGGTGTTGTAAATTCAAGACACTTTAATTTCTGTTTCAGAAAACAAAGGAAGAGAAAAATCAGTAGACTACCTCTTATAACCTCTGCCTTTCTTATCGCCTGGAATTAACAAAGATGATGCCTGATAAGGCATGGATGGAAGAAGAAAAATAGGGAAGGACTAGAGCAATCCCAATAAATTCAATGCAACCAAGTCAATAGCAACTTGAAGGCTTTGAACTGGACACTCCACAACCCACATGCAAGAGTCCCTCCAGTCCACTTTCTGCTACAAATGTATCTGCACCCCAAAGTTAATACAGACAGAGGTCAGTAGCAGCTGAATTGCTTCCTGACATAAGGTGGTGTAGCCTCTACAATTGAATATAGATCATATACACGTTGAGGAAGGGATTAAATACTGAATGGCAACTGCATGCAGAGTAGCCAGGGCCTGACTGCCCTGCATGTCCTTTGCTGTAGCTTGCTGTCCTGGTTCAGAGATTATGTGAGATGCTGCTACCATGTTTATGTTGGCTTCACTTTGATGCAAGGGACTACATGAAATGTCCCACACACACACACATTTACACACACACCCCAAAGACAGGTCTTCTGCCAGAGCTGTCAGCATCATCTTTGAAAAGTTGTAAATGTATATATTAAAAAAAAAAAAAAAAAAAAAAGCCACGCTGAAGAACTTATTTTGCTCACTTTTCTTCAGAAACATCTCTAGCACCCTCCAACACTCAGGCTAACACAAAATCTGATATGTTCATCTTCGTATTTCAAGCACATACATACACACATGTACATACATACACAGACCTATGCAGACCCAAAACTCTCTCCCCAGGAATATGGCCTTCCCTTTTCAGGTACATACCAGTAGGAATGCATATACTGAAGAAATAGAGGAAGAAAAAACATGTTTTTCACACAGCCGTTTTATTCTGCTTGCAGGAGTTCCTTTTCCAGCCACAGGCAAGGGTTGAATCCAGAGAAGCCAAAGGCAGTTGAGGCGGGATGTAAATGAGACCACACCTTCCAGACACACACCAATCATAAGGGAAGAGCATGGATGTAAATAAAACCACATCTTTGCTGGACTAGCCTTCTCTTCTTACGTAAAACAGTTTCCATGTAAATAAGGCCACTCCCTCGGATGTGCTGCCTCTTTCCATTTGTGACGAGAGGCATGTAGGCAAGGCCAAGCCCTTTCACAAACTCCTAAGTAAAAGTTTGAGAAGATTGTAAGTTTTACCCTTCTCTGGCTCACAGAAGACTAGTCTCTTCTTTGGAAAGCAGTTTATTGCTCTGTGTGGGATCTGATGAGCCAGCACATATCTTTCCTCAGTCTTCCTGTCAGGCACAAAAACTGTTTTATGAAAAACTGCACATAGAACATGAATTTACATTTTAACATGCAAATTTTACCTTGCACTGACAAGTCTTTACACTGACATTAGATGGGTGCCTTCCTTTCAGCTGGGCAGAATTAAAAAATACAACAATGGAAATATAGATCCTTCTGCATTTTCTCCATTTTCTCTTATATCCTTTTTTCCACATGCATATCCAAATCTGATTTGGAGATTTCCAACCCAGATCAAATGCAAAGGGCTTGTCCCAAAAGGTAAAGAACTAAACTGCAACCAGGCTTCAGTATAACTTTTTCCAGATGTCAGAGCACAGTATAATCATCACTGATTTTGGTTTGGGTCAACAAGCAACATAAGTATCTGTAAAACCTTGCTGTCACTGAGAGTCTTTAACTACTTGGAAACACTTCAGATGTCTAGGTTAGGAAGACAAACAATATTAAGGCATTCTGAGAGAAAAAACACTCATCTACACTCCCCACATGAAGAAAGTCCTGGAGGAATAAAAAAAAAAAGCAGACTCAATTTCCTAGAACAAGATACATGAGACAGAGTGAAAGTGTGTACAATGGCACACACTTTCCAAAAAGGTGGTTTTTAATAAAATTGGGAAAGAGTGTACTGCATTCCCACAGAAATGGTATGTTCACAGATGTTATCCAAGTTTAGGAAAACAAAACTATCCGCATTTTTGATGTTTGCACCAAAGGAAAAAATGCTGCTTTGAGCATTTGATAGAAGACAACTAGAGGAAATCAATATTATCATTGCTCCTACCAGTGACACAAGAGGCCAGGAACTGTAAACATTTTCCTTATAAATCTATCTTTCAGGAGAGTCTAAATAAGCTTTAAATGACCATAATTGGGACCAAAATTTGGATTGTGAGATCCCTGGAAATAAATCTGCCTCTGGCAGCCTACAAAATTCCAGTCTAGAGAGACCGTGAGAGCGGAAAAGGGATCATTTTTAGTGGTTAAAGGTATCTATCTTGTTTGTGCTGCTAATCAGTGATCAGAAACCGAACAGGATGTTTGGAATCAGTGCCCATGAACACCCAGAAGTCTGCATGCACATTAAGCCATCTCCTCCACCATTTTCTTCTTAAACATACGGCTGCCACACAACACAAGTTGTCTTGTGATATATCTGGAGCTCGCATTTCCAGAGACATCCTGGACAAAACTCAGCAAGAACCACAGCAGGAAAAGAAAGATTCACAAACAAGTCTTGATTTTTAGAAAATAATTATTTCATGCCCAGGCTTAAAACTAAGCTATGTCTAAAACACAATTATTATAATAGTTTAATGAACCAGTTCATTAGGCTTAAAGGATAGCATTCAAACCAAACCATATATGCAGTTTTCTTTTTCTGAGCCAGTCTCCCAAAAGTTCCTACCTACCCCAGAGCTGTACACTTTAAAAGGAGACAGAAAGGAAATAAAATGAGAAATGGAGTCACAGGACAGGTCTGCTTTGGCAGATTTTTCATTTAATGGATTGAGTATACCAGTTTCCATTCACTTCTCCTGCCTCATTGCACTGTTCAGTGCCCCTGGCCTGCTCACATACTTGTAGCACATCCCAGCTATTTGCTTCTACAGCTTCCTTCCACACTTCAACTTACACAGCTGTAAAAATGAAAAAAAGTCAATGGTGAAGTTCATTAATGTTTCGCTTTACCAGGCTAATTGGGTGTTGGGCAGAACAGCAAGGGGCCCTGGTGCAAAACCAACCACATGCTACTCTTTCAGGAACTCATCCATATGTTTTTCTGCTCTACAGTTTGTTGAACTCCCCCCTCAGCATTTTACTTTCTTGCTATTTCTGCTCCAGTTTATGCCATGTACCTCTTCTTCCCCAGTTTTCCTTTCAACAACAACACCCCTAAAGTAAACCACCTTACCTGCACTCTGGGGAAATACCCATCACAGGTTATTGGTTCTCCCCTGTTTTACTAGATTTTACAAGCTCTTTTGCACAAACTTGCTCTTAATCTGTGCAGCACAATTGGCAAAATCCGGACCCAAGAATGGCCTCTTCACACAGAAGCTGTGTTTTACTGTGCATTCTGCAACATTGCATACAACTGGTATCCTTTGCACATGAGTCTACTATTAAAAATGTCTTACCCCATCAATTATATCTCAGACCTATTAGTTCAACAAATTATACAAATCCCTTCTATTTTAATTAGCTTATTAGCTAGATCTTTTAGGAAGGTGGTCTCTTAAACCCCGAGGCTTACCACAGAGTTATTTTGTGAACCAAATCTATATAACAGTATCTGAGAGAAACTTTGAAACAAAATATTACAAGAGAGAAACTGCAGTTGGTGAGAGACCAATAAACACACTGTAAATTCTGAGGGTTTTCACAAGAAACACTGAGTCGTGAATGACTATTCCAGAAATGGAAAAATAGAGAGTCTCTTGACATCCGAATAGGGTGAGCAGGCAGCGGTCCAACAAACAAATCAGAAGTGGAAAGAGAAAAAAAATGTCTTTTTGGATCCAAATAGTTTCAAAAATGAAAACAGGGATTAAAAAACAAGAATTAAAACATGGGAAGCTGAAGTCTATTCCCATAGTTTATTGCACCACTTGAAAGAATGAAAGCTAAATGCAGCCTCTGCCCTGATGAGAAGCAACATCCTCTGTTTTTCTTCCAATTTTAGATAAGACTCACTGTCAAAAATGGGTTTTAAAATAGGATGGGATTTAAATCAGTGCACAGATAAAGAGGTCATGCTACTTCTTCTTTCTTTAAATGCAGGGGTGACTTTCCTAACCTATGTACTCTAGAGGTGACAGACCATGTAGATAAGGCTCTTCCCTCAGCTCTTCCCCAGGCCACTCTGCAAAGCAGGTAGTCCACAAGGGCAGCTGCTGAATGCTACTGCCCTTGGCTGTGAAAGGCAGGAAAACCCCTGAAGGAATAACCTGCACCAACCTTCTGCCCTGCAAGCGCTGGCAAGTCCATACTTGAGCCCTCTGAAAACATCTCTGGCACATCACTCTTCTGGGACATGCTTGAGGGCTTAGGGCAGAAACCCAACTGCTACTAGTTTGGAGAGCTGTTCAGTGTTAGAACACCTAGATTAATCTCAAGAAACACAAAATGGTCCTGAAGCAGCTGTGAGGGGAGACAAGGTCCTTGTGTGTGAGTGCCATCAGAGAAAAGTTTGGTACCCTCAGGTCTCCAAAGAAGATCTCGCTGTGCCTCAGAAACTGTGCCTCAGAAACTCCTCCTGCAACTCCAGCAGAGAAAAGGCATGGCAAACAGCTGCCATTCCTGTACAGCTAGCAAAGCATCCACCCACACTCCCAACTATACTGCACACTGAAGCATAGGACTCATAGAAAGCACAGAAAATGTAGAATGATGGCTGAAGGTCCCCAAGGCTCTCATCAATGATTGATCCCTGCCTGCTGCACTCACTGGCCTGTACCCAGCACTGACCTCAGAAATACCCAGCCCAAGGCTCCATACTGCAGACACTCACAATGGCATGTGGTTTAGGAACAACTACAGTGACAGAAAATGGTAAAACTGCATTACCAAGTTTGCTTTTACATAACAGACTTTCATGGCTCTAAACAAATCGTAGGAGATTTTTAAGTGTTCCCTGATGTGGGCCAGAAAACATTTTTTCTGCTCTTTGTAGAAGATTGGGTTTCCAAACATGACTTCAACCCTACTTACAGTGATAGACATTAAAAAAAAGTCACTCAAAGTGAAAAATTTTAAAAGTGTCTTTGAGGACAATCAAGACCAGTAGGTCATTGACACAAAAAGGATTTGAAATAAACTCCTCTAACATCTGTCCCTTTCAAAATCAAACCGAATCATTGACATGTTTCAGAACAAAAGAATTCCAAGTTTTTTCTCAGCTTCATTTTGCTGAAAATCAACACAAGCAATCCACTGGGTCTATTTCATCAGGATTTCTCTTTCTAATGAAAAAAAAAAATCTTCAATCAAATATACCCAGTTGTCCTAGAAATTCGGGAAAAAAGACTAGAAATGTTCCTGGTGTCTTTGTCTTTCAGTTGAGAAAATGATAGGCTCTATAAACTGCATAAGACAGACGAACAGATAGGCAAACAGATGCTCACAACTTTGAAGACATACCAAAAAAATAGTCCTGGAATTCTGAAGAGGATTTTCATAACTTGTCTGTAGTTTTGACTGGTTCCCCAGTTGGAAAACAAATATATAACTGCCTTATATACTCTTTTTAAAAAATCCTGTCATAATTTTAAAGTGTGTTGATCACAGTTTATTTTTAGATCTGACAAACCACAGAAACATCTCCAAAAGTATTCTTAAGAAGCAGTGACCTTTCCAGCTTGGAAAGCAGAGCTGTTTTAAAAACATCCTCCATGCTATGGTACAGGTTTAACAAATCTGTAAGACCTCTCGATGGCCTTTTCAAAAGTCTTCCACATTCACCTATACATAGTTTTAGAAAAACTTCTCACCTAGGCTAGCAAAGGTAGTCTTAACTATCAGCTCATACCCAGAAGCAGTCACTTCCTGAGGAGGAGGGCATTGCTCTGAAGGCAGAAAAGGCTGTTTGTAGGAATGTAGGCTGCACTGGTGAGGAGTGACAGCAGCTTCATGTCTGTGCTAGAGAAGATACAGTTCACTGAAGACACAAGCAAAATGAGGAAAGGTGGTGAAAAGGCACTGGGACACGGGAAAAAAAGGTGGTCAGGAAAAGGAGAAAGCTTCCAAAATGAAGAGGGATTTGATGCATAAATGATGCAAAAGTAAGTGAATATTTTGCAAGGTGCAAAGGTCAGAGGCAGGCAAGGAAGAAAGTTTTACCTCTCATGCTCTGGGGATGACATGTTACAGCTGGTCAGGCAGAGTGTCACCACTGCCCCATGGTCAATCTGCTGAAGCTATCTACATCTGGGTACTGATAATGGCTAACAATTATCTCATCCCCTACACTTACCTACAAATTCAAAATTTCCTTCCAAGCAAGAGCAGTCACTCGGCAAGAGGATCACCTTGGGTCTGTTTTCATCAGAAGTATCCCAGCATCAATTCTGCACAAAAATTCTGGGCATTCTACTGTCTTAATCTTGTAAGATTTTTTTTTTTTTCTCTCCAGTTTTCCTGTTATTCCCATCTTAGTTCTCCCCAAAACTCTAATGCATTTGTTAATTTAGCCCAGGATTATGTTTTAAGTCCTGCAACTGTGTTACTGCTTAGCTTTTTTGTAAATATCTATAGAAGAAAACATTTTGTTACCTTGGTGCTTTTGTTTGTTTGTTTGTTTGTTTGTTGTTAAATAATGAGAATGTACTGTTCTGTGTTGGCCTGAAAGAAAAGCAGGAAAAATTAAAGAATTTTGAGTAAAAACATAATTTTGGCAAGATTTGCTACGGTGGCCTTCAAGAAATAAAAATTAGACACCTCATCTATTCAACTAATTTGACTTGAACTACAGCATGTTTGTTTTTCCTGCTGCATTTATATAATAAAACGTCAAAAGTGCATAAGGAATCAACTCTGGACACAGTGTAAAACCAAGCCTCTGCAGGAACAAATCTGTGACCTCTAGCAGCAGAAACACACATGTATACCTTTTCAATGAGAAGAATTATTAGATTACACTACAGTAACTATGCTGTCTATTCATCCTAAACTGCAAAGAAGAGTTAAAACAGAAGGGATGACAGATCAAGTAAAAGTGTTGGACTCTAAAAAGATTGCTGTAACTTCCCTCAGACTTACTTACTCTCTTTTTCTTTTCTTTCCTGAAAAGAATAAAGTGGAAACCCCATGGAAACTGGAATTACAAACCACGTAATGCTGGGTTTGCTCTTGGTTTTGTCTTTGTACATATATTAATTCTTCAAATGTTAAAAAACATACATCATGTCCAGAATTAATATCTTGACACTGTCTTTTGTAAAAGCACTCTAACAGGGTCTAGGTATTGTGACACTGTGACACTGACTCAGGTCAGTGTTCTCCAGGGTTTTATTATTGCAAGAGTCCAGGTGAGTGGAGTAAACTGTAGTACGAGTTTCACCATGCTTCTGCCTTTAACCTCTTCTATAATTCATGCACAACTGGAACTAAGGAAAAAATTAAAAGTTGGTCTGAATGTATTTAATTTTATTGTTTTCTGTTTGTATTTTTATTTTTGGTTAACTTCCTGAATTTGCAACAACCACCCTAATTAAAAACAAGAAACTTGAGGTTTAGGCACAAGTTTGGAAAATGTATATGTATTTTTTTAATCTTAGATGTTTACTGTTAAGCAAAACCAGCCTTGCATTCCTTGAGAATTTCATTATACTTAACAAAGTTCCACTCAAACTTAGGCACATTACCTCCCAAAAGAAGAAACAAATTCCTTATGTCTTACTTGGAAATTGGACCAATAATTCTCTCTTTTTTGTATCTGTTAAGAGCAAGGTTGTGGAGGAAGCACTGAATTTATCAATGTGCTAAACATAAATAATATGGATTTTGCCCAGGCTCCTTTTGACGATAGTTCAAAGGTCCAGGAATCACAGATATACAAAATGCACCAAAAATAAGTTACCCAATGAATGGTTTTCGTTCCCAACCTATTTTCATCATTAAAACCAAAAGCAAAGGTTTACCTCCCATATTCTCCTCTGCATTCAAAAATAACAGATTTAGCAAGTGTTATTATTATTTCTCGTGGTAGGTTACAGATGCATAAATGTGCTTCTCCTTTAATTCTTCCTTTATTCTCACTTACTCTACCTCATTTGCAGATCTGTGCACTCAGATCTTGAGGACTTAGAAAATGTGCCCAACTCATTAACAAGTTCCTGAAAATTATTTTATTCTTTCCCAAAAACTGTTGACTAGTTTGTCCAGTGACAAAACACCCTAATATGGACCCCAAAAGTGAGAAACTTGTGGTGTCTCCACTGTGCACCTCAATGCAGCTTGTTCCTGAGTGCAGCAGGGCAAGAGAAAGCAGGGACTGGCTACCAAAGGTGTGGAGAAGAGGAGCGCCTGGATTTCGATGCAGACACCTCTCTCTTCTTCTGGCAAATGAGTTTTCCCATGGTTGAACTGACCTGAGCACAGTTTGTTGGTGGTGAAATGCTGTGAAGGCAGTGGGAAGGAAGCTGCCAAACCCCCCTCATCCTTGGCTGGTTCACCTACACCACTCTCCTCACACACCGATTTCTCCACTTCCTCCGTTCCACCCCACTGCACCACAACCCTTCCCACACAAACACATACGTGCACCTTTCTCTTCAACCCTGTTTCGCTTTTCCCACTCAGGACCTTGGCTGGTTTTCTCTGGGGACATGCTCAAATACAGCACATGGGTGGGAAGCTAACAGGAGGAGCAAGTCCCTTTCCACCGTCTTGTTATACTGCACTACTTCAAAATCTGAGCCCACTCCTTCAACGCCTGCTCTTACAACCCCATCTCTGCCCACATGCCTCCTCTGCAGAACTGTACCAAGCCCAGTGGCAGGGCAGGATGGTGGCTGACAGCCACACTGCTGCTTCAGACTGTGGCTTGCAAGAGAAATTGTGGTCACACAGGGGGTGAGAGAGTAGCTGTGTGGCCAGGGCCAAGGTGTGAGGAACTCATCCTGCCTGCATAGCACCCAGAGAGTCCAGTTGCTCATCGTGAAGCAGACAGGGTGGATTTCACCCACACTAACAGTCCCACAAAAACAACCCTTTTCTATCAAGTTAGCAAAACTTTTCCTCACTGCCTTGCCTCTGCCTAGCATTTTTTCTTCCTTAGCCAATAGCCCTAATGTGGGAAAAGCCTTTTGTCAGACAGGCAGGGATTTTGCAAGGACTTTACAACTCCCACATGTCATCTTCCCTCCTGAGGCAGGAAAACAATTCAGTCACATTCTCCTTACATCTGGACAGAAAAGCTGGTAGGAATGAATAAGAAAAACAGCATGGTTTTGCAAAGCAGCGAACCATTCAGCTTGTTCCAGCTGTAGAAACCCTCCAGCTCCTTTCTCCAACCAACCTTTTCATTCCTAGAACACCCACTCCTCTTTTGCCTCTGCTTTTCTCCCCGTGAGAGCCTGGCCAGGGTACACACAATTACAGCGCTTGCCTCGGTGGCTTTTTGGGCAGCATGGTCCTTTCCAAACTTCTACTCCCCCCTGTGGCAGCTTGATGGCAAAAAAGAAATAGAAACCGCGCTTCCCAAGTAATGCACTCCACCGTCACTCTTTGCAAGACGTTTATAAAGAGAAAAAAAGATATGTGAAGGTCTAGGTGAGGTATCATTGAATTTAAGAAGGTAAAATGAGAAAACTCTTCCCAGGGAATTTGAAAATCAACCCTCTGTATCTTGTGAGTGACAGAAAGGAGAAAGACTAGTTCATACATGTTTTTAAAACTCACTTGAAAATTTTATTACAAAGTTTGTAACTCACAGAGGAACACTGTTAGGGTAGATTTAAGATTTTCAAATACCTTTCAAAGTTTAGGCAATACAAAAAGTCAGTTGATGAACTGTCTTTTCGTCCCATGTCATAACTGAACCTTAAATAATCATACGGATCTACCGTGCTATTAAGGTTAGACTTTTCCACAAGATCCATCATGGATAACCTCCTCACAAGAAATGCACCACAAATAACTTCTTAGGCTCAATCTTCACAAAAACCCTATTGTCCAAAATGGTCAAAACAAACACCATACAGTAAAAACCTAACCTTGATTTCTATTTAAAACTCTTTAATAAAAGGGTTATAAATGGAGTAATATGCTCAGAAACACTTGCTGTTAGTGAGGGTCCTACCACTTTTACAACATGATGCTTATTACTTAAAAGCCACCCATCAATAAGACATCTGTAGCAACATGGTTGTAAACTCTAGACCTGGGACCATTGATGTTTAAAACTAGGTCTCCTCAATTAGTTCCTGCAGGAAATCAAAATATTTTAAACATGTCCCCACTTCCCTAACAGTGCACATTTCTTGGAGTATCTGCTTTTCTCGCCTCCATGTGAAAAATGGTCTGACAGAGAATTTCCCACCAACACCAGAGGGATCAGCAGTCTAAGATGTTTTTCAGACCTGGCCCAGTAGTTGCTAAATTTCACACACATCTGTGAGTCAATAAGGAAGCCACCTTGGCTGTTGTATGTTACATCCTAGTTTCCCTGTCTGCGTCACTTGTACAGATGTATTTACACAGGTCACATACCACACGTCACTTGCTGAAAAAACAGACAGCCAAGCTGGCAGCTGAACCGTGGGAAATATAGACCAAATTCTATGGGGTTTTTTCCTTAAAAATCATAGAATCTCTAAAATGCAGTGCCAATGTGTTGAGGACATCATGTTCCTTTTCAGGTCAGCTGATGCAGTGTGCTTAGGAAGTCCTCCAGAGGCATTACAGACCTATACAATAAGCCAATTTCTCCACTTCCTCTGGAAGGACTGTGTAAACAGAAAAGCCCACTACACCAAGGTCAGTGAACTAAGGTAGCATCAAGAACAGAGGAGACATTTCTCCCCTTTTTTTCTCCCCAAAGAAACTGCTCTGTCACCCACACATGTAAAAGTATTAACCCTATCCTATCAGACAACACGGAAAATGTATCCCACAGGATTCTCCCCAGGCCTCTACTCCACAGCAGCTACAATACAAATTAAGAGATCTCATAGTTTATGGCAAAGCAAACTGCATTTGTCAAGGGAAGTCCCTAATTTGGTCAAATCTTAATCAAACATTGATGTCTCAGCTTGGGGAAAAAAACCCCACAAACACTCAAAACTTACACTGACAGGTCCTGAAAGAAACAGGTTAAAAAACTGAAAACAAGAACATGTGCATTGTAGACTAAGCAGATCTGATTCATTCCTGCCCACATAATCCACGACAGAGTGGGAGGAAGTGTTCATCCAGCTGTTTTCCACGTGGTTCCTCTGAGAATCTCGAAAGGATTCATGGTGTATGTTCTGAGTCAATCCCTGGCCACATTTCCTCTCCAGCCAGCAACACTAACATTTTATTAATTGTTAACCATTTATGGGACAATTGTCAAAGGAGTGGTTAGTGACTCACTGCAGCCCTACAACAGTTGACTTACTACACCAAGAGGTTGAGAACCTCAGTCAAATCTGAGAAATAAACAGCTGCAAGCCTCTCCCTCCTTACTCACCTTTGCAAGTCATGGAAGGGCTCTACGCTTCCCTGGAGAAAATCAGGACACAGCCACTACTCCTCACAGAAGCAGTGAATGCTGCTCCTACACTGCTTCTAAGACCAGATCTGTGGCAAATTTTCCAGAATAAAGTAAGATAAACTAAATCTGAGGCTCAGTAGCTAAAGGACATTTGGCTTCACAATACTCATAATCTCACTTTTGAACAAATAGTTTTATATATGCTTTGAATAGCCATTTAGATTATTCTACTTCCAGTAATCACTTTGCATGTTTAAGACCACACACATTCACAAAAAATTCCAGTTACTTGTTAAAAATAAAGCCAAGTGCTTAAAGCAGCATTCTCAGGGACTCTAGAAGTAACAAAATGTTTGCATGTTAACACATAAAGAATGACATTACGGAAAACAACAAAACTCAGGTCTGTGGTCTGCTAAGGGGAATTGCATCTGATGATTTTGTTTTAGCTCAATGGACTTGGACTTTTCAAGTCCCAGTATTTTGATGGCTAACAGTGCATTTAGTGAACTACCCAACTGATGCTAGCAGAGAATCTTAACCAATATATTGAGGAATTTGGACTAGGGTCCACCATTTCAGCAGCAAACATTTCCACAGGCCCTATGCCATTCATCACCCCTCCCTGCCTTCTTATTTTGCTTCACTTTGGAGAAGAGCTAATGGCTGTCATTAGTAAGATTAGCTGACATGAATTGTCATGGCTCCAAGGTGAAAGGCTTTGTACCACTCTAACCAAGCAGTACAAACTACACAACGTGGATAAGCTGTTTGACAGATCCTGGTCTTTTCTTTGCCTTTGTTGATTCATGAGATCACACATCTCCCCAGAAAAGGATGAGCAAAAGTTCAGCAAGTGATCTGCTTCAGAGTGCTTTCTGTGCCTGAAGATATGAAGAATAAACTACCAAATTACTTCTAAGAAATACCAGGCAACTACATTCATGATGGAATAAATCTCTTTATTTTTATTCTGTGTCTATTTCTATGAGCTAGCAGAGTAAGTCTTTCTTGGAATCTGTATTTTAAGCAAAAGCCTACTAACGTAACTTTAACCAGACCTCTCAGAATTTTGAGATGTATTTATTACAATTTTAAAGAAATATCCTGGTGAGCATTTTGGGAAAGGAGCTAACTGGCACACAGAACCTGAGGCAAGCCAGAAATGTCTGAAGCCAGCTACAAGCCTATCGTGATGATAAACAGCTCAGGGTCCAGATGTCCATATATGGCAAGACTTCCTATAAGACTGACAGTACTGTATGTGCATTGCGTATGGTTGTTGGATCAGATTCACATTCCTCGGGTATGTTTCTCTGGGACCTTTTGATTTCCGCTTTGAGGGCTGGCTCAGACCTCCAATTGCTCTTATAAAAAAATATCTGTGACTGAAAGTTGAAAATGTGCAAGATTCTTTCTTTAAGTACACAAACACTACAAGTCTAGCCACTTTCCTGTAGTCTTGCCAGGTTTTCACTATGTCTGATACCTGATCAAGTGACTTTTTAGGGGGAAGCAGGAAAAAAAAAAGAAAAAAATAAGGAAAAACACAAGAGAGGAATGTAGCAATCCACACCTGTACATTTTACAAGACTGCACCAACTGAAGCTGATGTAGACACACACATACTGTATATAGCTGTGTAAACAAGTCTGCAAGGCTGGTGTAGCGAATTCCTAGTTTCAGCAGAAAAAATATACTATCTTAAAAGCATGTGCTGTATAAACACCTGCATGGAAATCAAAATTAGTGCATTTTAACCATTTTATGCATCAATGCCAAGATGTACTTGCCCAACCTGTGGCATACTCAAGAGGCACCTGGATGTGGCATCCAGGGATATGGTTTAGGGCTGATGATGGTGGGGTCACACTACTAGCTGGACTAAATGATCTTGAAGGTCTCTTCCAACCTTGAGGATTCTGTGACTGTCATCACAAAGGACAAGCTGAAGACTGGAGTCTGCAAGAAGTGCCTTTGCTTCCAAGTTCCCCTTGCCCCTGTGCATACATGCCCATGCACCAGTGAGGTACCCACTGTGACACATCTAACAACACAGAAACCAAGATTACCAAAAGGCCCTCCTGGGGACTCTGGTTCTTACCTACCTGCATGTGCTGATACAACTTGTAATTTAGTGGGCTAATGCCTGATCCACAGTGGTGCAAGACCAGAATTAGTTCTGAATTCAAACAACTATTCAAGCCGTTTTTCTCAGGGCAGCAAGTGTATGGGGCTTGCTGTACTTGGCCTGCAGTGGGAGGACTTAGGACAGATTTATCCTTTAATTTTGGATTTCCTGGCTTTCTGGTAGTTTGTTACTTTTAAACATACTTTTTCTGTCAGTGAGATTCTTAGGTTTTGTTTAATAAAATTGTATCTCTAAAAAAACCTCTTACATGGAAAGTTATAAAACATGTCTAGAGCCTCTCTCTCTCTCTCTGATGTTCTCCTACCATATTTAGGCATTTAAAAAAGGCATTTTGTTTACCTGGTTACATTTGCATTTTGGTATGCATGTCATACATAGTTTGGTACACATACTATTTACCCAGCACTGAGGCCACTGGAGTCCTTCAAGTAAATACAGATTTCAGGAGACCTCATGGTTTTGAGAACATATATTATTTACCATAACTGTTCCTCTGGGATTCATTTCTTCTTTCAAAGCCACTCTCATGTCTTTTAATGGAGAATTTCAAGTAGAAGAAATGACATCCAAATGACTTTAACAGACACAGCACAATGCTGGCAGAATATAAGTAGCAGTTTTACAGCACAATGGTCCTACTGGGGCATTACCTATGGAAGACCTTCTTTTCCCCTCATGAATCCTGTTTTATTGCTGCATCATAGCATGGAAGTATGCCTAGACATGGAGGGATGGAAAAAAGTGGCGAGGAAGGAAGAATGGCAGCAGGAGAAAGCCTGTATACAAAAAGATGAGATCTCTTAAGGCAACTACCAGATTTTAGATTGTTTAATGTGATGCATTAAGCCAGTCTCTCTTACTAAGCACCAACGTACTTCTACAGGTCAAAAGCCAGAACGCTGGCATTCCTTGTGTTAAAGCGGAGGTCAAACAACATGACATCACTGAATATTCAAATCGTACACAGGAGGCGGGGGAAGAGCCATCCTCCCAGTTAAAAAAAGAAAGAAAAAAAAAAAACAACAATAACCACAGCAGTTATCTGCAATGACTTAATACAAGCCACAATGTTTAGGTCCTGGGTTCAGTCAAATACAAACCACAGCGTTAAGGTTTTGGCTGAGTGCGGTGGCATGCCATTCTCTTCTTGTTGTAATCCTGGGGCAAACCGTCAGCAAGGTTGGAAGCAGGGATGTGCGAGGAACGTGTTGCTCAGAAATGACAGCTGCACACAGGCAGTGGGAAAATAATAGCCACTTCTTCCATGCTTCAGACTCCACTCGCTGTGCCAAGTATTTCAGAGTAAATAGGCACTCTCTCTATTCATAGAGAGCATCTATTAGGGAAGGAACACATTACAAATATTCAGTATGATTCAGGGGTACACAGAGTCAATTTATACCCGGTAGTGTAATTATACCTTTTTTCGGTGGTACCAAAGCGCCGGGACCGTTCGCCGCCGGACACCGGGTACCCCGCGCCACTCCCGATCCACCCGCCCCGCGTCCTCTGTGCCCGGGGAAAGGACGAGGGACGAGCGGGGAGCACAGGGGAAGGGAAATAGCGGATTCCCCCGAACGCCCCTGGCAACCCCCCCGTCGCCCCCCTCGCCCCTTGCCGCCGGACCCGCCACCCGCCTCGAAATAACGCGCTGCCGGGGGCGGAGGCGGCCGGGAGCGCCAGGGACTCACATTTAAAACACATCAGGACGAAAAATAAAAAACCGTGATGGGGGGGTGAGAGTGTGCGCTGGGGGGGCGCAGCCGGAGGAATGCGGGAGTCNCAGCACCCGCCGCAGCCCCGTCCGCGCCATCGAGGAGATCCGCCCTGCGGGAAGCTCTCGGCTCACCTCGGCTCCCCTCGGCTCCCCTCGCCGCTCGGCAGCCCGACGCCGCTGCCCGCCCGACGCCGCCGCCTCGCCACCCACAAGCCTCTGACCGCGGCAGGATGGTCCGCAGCACCTTCGCCCCGTTCGCCGTAGCCCTGCTGCTCGCTCTCCTCAGCCCGGTAAATGCTGCTGCCCGCCGCGCCTGCCCCGTCCGGGCTGTCCCGGCTGCGGCTCTGACGCTCTCCCCCCCCCTTTCTCTGTCCCCCCCGGCACTTGCAGGATGCTCAGGGCCAGGAGTGCAGCGGGCAGTGCCAGTGCGGAGCGGGGCCGGGCCCCACCTGCCCCGCCGGCGTCTCCCTGGTGCTCGACGGCTGCGGCTGCTGCCGCGTATGCGCCAAGCAGCTGGGCGAGCTCTGCACCGAACGCGACCCCTGCGACCACCACAAGGGGCTCTTCTGCGATTTCGGCTCCCCCGCCAACCGCAGGATCGGCGTCTGCACCGGTGAGTGGGGGCCGGGGCTGCCGCGGGGTCGGGAACAGGATCCCGCCGGGCAGGAGGCGAGGGAAAGGGAAACCTCCGAAACTCCCGACTCACGCTGTGCCTCCTGCCCCTCGCAGCTCGGGACGGCGCCCCGTGTGTGTTCAGCGGTATGGTGTACCGGAGCGGAGAGTCCTTCCAGAGCAGCTGCAAGTACCAGTGCACCTGCCTGGACGGCGCGGTGGGCTGCGTGCCCCTCTGCAGCATGGACGTGCGGCTGCCCAGCCCCGACTGCCCCTACCCGCGCCGGGTGAAGCTCCCTGGAAAGTGCTGCGAGGAATGGGTCTGCGATGAGGCCAAAGAGCAGACTGCCGTGGGACCTGCACTTGCTGGTGAGTGGGGGGCTCTCTGCAGATGGCAGCCAGGGGAAGGGAGCATCCTGCATGAAGGTGAGGGCAGTGGACACAGGGCAGAGGGTGGAGGGCTGCAGTTAGTGGAATCACCCCACAGATTTAGTGTAGCTGCCTGAATTTCTCAGGAAAAGGAAGGAGCATTTAGAGGGCTGAGGTCAGGCAGTGGTCTCATTTTGGTTTTCTGTCTCCTGCAGCTTACAGACCGGAAGACACTTATGGTCCAGACCCAACAATGATGCGTGCCAACTGCCTGGTGCAGACCACAGAATGGAGTGCTTGCTCCAAGACCTGTGGCATGGGTATCTCTACCAGAGTCACCAATGATAATGCCTTCTGCAGACTGGAGAAACAGAGTAGACTCTGCATGGTCAGACCTTGTGAAGCAGACCTGGAGGAGAACATCAAGGTAAATTCAATTATCCTTATGTATACTGCATTAGGTTGCTTCCATCCACTAGCAAAAGGACCAAAAGTGACCAAAAGTGCAGTGCTGACAGGTAGTCAGTTTCAAGTGGTTTACTTTAAAATTTGAGTTTTACCCTAGTGGTGATCACTATTTGCAGTTAAATGTCCTTAGTTTTCTCTCATGCTATATTATGGCACTGTATAAGACAATCTTGACTCGTGATAATACAGTAAGAATTAGCATGTCTGCTCACCACTAACTTGCAAGCTTAGTGTGCTTTGTGAAAGCCTACCTTCTAAACATCTTGTATTCACTTCTATCCTAACAGAAAGGCAAAAAGTGCATTCGCACCCCCAAAATCTCCAAGCCTGTCAAGTTTGAGCTGTCTGGCTGCACCAGCGTGAAGACCTACAGAGCTAAGTTCTGTGGTGTTTGCACTGACGGGCGCTGCTGCACACCCCACAGAACAGCCACCCTCCCTGTGGAGTTCAAGTGCCCTGATGGGGAGATCATGAAGAGGAAAATGATGTTCATCAAGACCTGCGCGTGCCACTACAACTGCCCTGGAGACAATGACATCTTTGAGTCTCTGTACTACAGGAAGATGTATGGAGACATGGCGTAAAGCCAGAAGGAGACACTAAGTACATTCTCAACTTGAACTGATTTGCATCTCATTTTGTAAACATGATTCAATAGCACAAGGTATTTAATTTTTATTTTTTTTTAATTTCAACCAACTGCTCCATGTGACTTAAGACAATTTTTCTACTGACCCCAAATGGTGGTTTGAAGAAGAACGTAAGACGGACAGTGGGACCACGGCAAGACACAGCTTCAGAACATATTGTTCTTGAGGTGGTGTGATGGGGTTAAGGGAAACAGGCAGGAAAAGCAGATTCAAGCACATGTTCCCTTCATATGGTACAGCGTGCTTCATCTAGTAGTGCAATTGAGAAGAGACCATTAGCATGTTTGCTGGTGCTGGCTTAGAGACAACAACAGCTGGAATGCAAACACCCAGCAAAGTGCTAAGTAGAAGGTGTTCTGTTAGTCAGGACAGTAATGTTTCAGCTCTGACACTCTGATTCAGATGGCTTGGCCGGCAAGAATCAGAATCATGTCAATTAGACTGGACAGCTTGTGGCAGTTAATTTACCTGTAACAAGCTACTTTTTATGAATATTGTAAATACTGTGTGTATATATATTTGTACAGTTATCTAAATTAATTTAAAGTTTTGTGCTTTTGTTTAATGCTTTGAAAGTTCAATGATAGCCTTCTTTTTTGGAACAAGATAGGTAAGATTTAAAGCTTGTTTGACAATGCATTCAAAGCATGAAATAGATACTCTAGTGGAAATTGTTCAGATAGGGCCAAATGGTGGATTGAGGTCAAGATGAAGTTGAGGTGCCAGTAATGTTATGAAGCATTGGTCTGGCAAAATATGTTTACTTACTACTTTATAAGACAAGTGGCTTTAAGAGAAATGGCTGTTCTATAGCTCATCAGTCTTTCCACTTGAGCATTTGTTTCTTTCTTTGACTATGGCTCTTTTTGGACAGTTTATTTGTTGAGAAGTGTGACCAAAAGTTACATGTTTGCACCTTTTTAGTTGAAAATAAAGTATTTATATTTTTTATATAAACGGCTTGGTATTTCATTTACCTTTAGTCTCTACTATTCCTTCTCATGTTTCTAAAGGGGTTGCCTTTGCAGTAGATGAAAATCAAGTAATGTGTAGTGAGTTCTTTCTCTAGAAGCACATACACTTAGGAATAAGCTAATGATTTACTTATTCTGTTACTAGTGAACCAACTGTAGTTTGTTACTAGAATGGAGGGAAGGGCCAGGCTTGCTTTGCCAAGCCCATTAGAAAGTGCAGCTCTTCATGCATCCCATGTAGTTTGAAGGGAGCCAGCTGGTCACCATGGTATTCAACTGCTGCTGTAATACACCACACAACATGCTTAATTACATTGGGGTGTTCCACTGGTTAAGATTTGTTTTCAACTAAGGCAAGGAAAATATTTTTAATTACCAAAAGCATTGAAGTGGTTCTTGGCTCTAGACTCAAATCCAGAAGTACAAATCTCAGGGAAGAGCTAATGAGTTGTATCATAAAAATCACAGAATACTACAGGTTGGAAGGAGCCTCTAAAAAACTTCTGATTTAACCTTCATGCACTGTAGGGCTAATTTAGATGGAGCCTTTACTTGAACTAGCACCTACATGTGCTATAGTAGAACACTGAACTCTGGTGGCAATAACACAGATTATCTTCCTGCTTGCTGATGAGGCCAAATCATTATATGTGACATTATATGTGTAAATTGTCCATGGGTTATAACTCCTGCAGGGCCAGGGATGGGAAGTATTGTAAGAGCTACACATTTTGATAATGGTCTAAACATTCTTCTTAGATAAGCAAGAACTACTGTAAGGACAATTGTGAGTCACTTGCCTCATCCACTTGAAGCTAAAAGAAAAGCTTCAGTCCTGTACTGAGTCCTACATTAATAACAGACTTTTTTTGTCCCTTTATTAAGACAAGGAGATTCTTTGAATTCAAAATTAACCTTTGCACTAGAAGCATTAGTTCTTGTTTTCAGAAAAAAACATGCTCTCCAACAAGAATCCTTTTCAGGCAAACAAGTTCAATCTGGAATTTCCTGGTGCTGAAAGAGTGTTAGCTTACAAAAATGTCCATCCTTCCTGAGCACCTTCCAATCCCATTGATTTCAGCTAGCATTAGCAGCAATTCAGTGTAACACCAGCTTTGACTAATGATGAACAACAGAGCCCTAAACTAATGGGAAGTCAATGGGAGTCTTGCCAATGGCTTCACCAGGCTTTGCTCAAGGCCATAGAAGTGTTTTCCCTTCCTCTGAAAAATAAAAGGAATTCTCCTGGCATGAGGAAGTGGCTTTCTCTGTCCCATG
Source organism: Pycnonotus jocosus (assembly GCA_013400435.1). NCBI lineage: Eukaryota > Metazoa > Chordata > Aves > Passeriformes > Pycnonotidae > Pycnonotus > Pycnonotus jocosus. Next base: position 342,512 of record VWYP01029061.1, read on the forward strand.
TGAAATACTTTTGGGTAGCCTCTGGCTCTTATGCTCCCTGAGACTCTCCAGCATTTTTTCGCCTTTTTTTTTTTTCAGGTTATGAATATTGTGCAGCCATCCAGTTCACCCTGGAAACGCTTCAAACACTCGTACAACATCAAGGACTGGTTGCCTGACCGCTACTGAGGCTCCACCCCCAAATAACAAGAAAACTGTCATTTCTAGTTCCAGAAAGGACAGGATGTACGTGGACTTCATTCATAACCATTGCTGCAGAAGCTCTCAGGATCAGCAGGACAGAAAGAAGCACGATGTGCCTGGCAGGCTGGGATTAATTCCTGTGAGATGGGGTGCTTATGGCACTGCTTAAGCCTGTTGATGAACAGCTCTGCCCTGCAGTCTTTTACCAGTTAGTATCAGATATTATAATGAATGACATTTCCTAATACCATTTTATATTATAATATTTATCAATATTATAATGAATGACAATACCTAATACCATACATGAGCCTCATGACCATGGGCCCATGAGATTCATGCATGTTCTGCTCCCAGCTCTCTGCAGTGTGGGCTGCATCTCCAACCCCTAAGCCATACAATGCTATGGCCTCCTCTGGCACTGTCGTCCAGGTGTGCCTGGCAAACAAGGTTGGAGGGTCAGAGAGCAACAGCAGGGCTCTGGTTGAGGAAGGGCTGCCTGAAAGACATCTGCAAAGGGGTTCCCCGAAAGCAGCCCAGGACCACTACCTTTCCTGCTCCAGATTATGTGATGATGAAACTGCCTTGCCTGCCATCTGACATATTTTTGCACTCTCACAGGCCAGCAGAGCACAGAAGAGGCCTGTCAGAATATTTTGATAGTAGTTTGCTGTTGTTACTGTGAATAAAAGGAATAAAGAAGTATGCCACATATGCAAATCTGTTAAGCAAGACGTTGCTCTCTTCTGAGCATATCAGGGATCATAAAACTCAGGTATGCATTATAATGAATTGCACTCCTGTTTCCCAGGAACATGTGCAGTCTTCTGACAGAAATATATGCTTTACACCATTTCACTGCTGTCAGACCTCTGAAGGTTTTATCTCTTCAGGTAAAGAAAATTAAATATTTTGTTGTAAGCTCTCCTAGAGGTGTAGGTAGGTATCATACAGTGTGTAAGACTTTCTTTCTAAGGTATCCTGGGAAAAAGGAGCCCTTGTGTGGAATTTATGGCATCTTAAATGATTGCTACAATGTGGGCCTTTCAACCATAAAGAAGTTTCCTGATTTCATTCTTTGTGCCTAAGATGCATAGATGGAAGAATAAAAACTTGAGTTCAAAATCCAAAGTCACTTACATGGGAGAGAACACTGGTTCACATTCTTTTCAAAATATGTTTTGAAAGTCTGCTTTTGGTTGTTTGCATCCACAGAAAATCCTCTTGTACAGGTTTGCTACTGTACTTTTAAAATATTTTATTCACATATGAAAGCATATTCATTCTAGTTACTACCTCCCTTACATGGATCTCCAGCTATATTAATAATACAGTTAGTAGAGAATCAGTGTAAAGTCAATACTAATTTAATGACAGGTATTCAATTAAATATTAAACAGAAATTCCAGGTGGCTGGAGACCAGAGTATCAAATACTTTGAAATAGTTCTAAGCCATCGAATTTCAGATTTTTGTACCATAACACTTTTGCATGGATTTGCTGCTTAGCTTTCTAACACAATACAGATGTGAACAACAGACATGGATTATAGCCCTTTCATATGAAATAGGCTCTGCTGTGCAGATGGAAATTTGTCAGATTCCTCAGAGCTAAGACACATCCAAAAGACACTAGTTTAAAAAGTCTTCAAGAATGAGCCACTTTTAATGGTCTGCAACCACACAGGAACAAATAAGTCTTTGAACAGTATCCAGTTGTTTGTCTCACAGAGATGGAGACTCAGCTGAGAAAACTGACTTTTGGACACCACTAGAAATAGCATATTCTTTACTAGATCATTTGTATCTTTTTTATGCAGCATAGCTTTTTCAAACCTTGCACTTGAAGAAAGCTCTCATTTCATTATACAGAAAAGGACATTAAATGTAAGAAGGGACAGTAATATTCTTACCTGAATATATAATAATTCAACCATTCTGACTTTGTATCCTACCACCAAAAACCCAAGTTCTTTAAAAACAGTGCTTAAATGTGGCTTTAACTGATGTTATGCTATGTCTACATATGGAAGTAGTTAGCAAAGAGAAGTTGGGATGAAATACCACTGTAAGGCTTTGCCCAAAACCCAAGAAGAATCTGAGAGAGGAAGTAGTTCAGTTAACTTATTTTTCCTCTCATTTTCCACTTTTTTTCCCTCTCTGCAGTTCCTTTGATTCATGTCCATAAATGGACATACCAAAAGCCACTACATTCTCACAATGTTTTTCAGCCTGCCTGGAACCAGGAAATACCAGGAATTTCTTCAAGGAACCTGTTCCCAAACTGTACTAAAGCCTTCAACACATTTAGCATTTGAACAGGGTTTAGAAGCATGACTAAGGTCCCGTCTCCACTACACGATTCAGCATTGCTGCTGCATCAGAGAACAACTGTTTACACTCCTTAGTGCTAGCCCTGGCTTTTCCAGTTCTTCTCTGTACTAGTCCAAGCCCACATCCCCAGAGTAGCGAATTTGGACCCATTCTGAAATGTCCCACCCTGAAACATCTGGCTGCATATTGTGGAAGAATTCCTCAGCTCCTGTCTGTTATTGGGGCAGCGCCAAGTGCAAGATTATATACATTTGCTTAATGGTAAGTAAATTCAACCCTGACAGTAGTATAATGGTGTTTATGCTGTGAGGAACAAAGCATTTTACAGCCTCCTGAGCAGGACCAAAAGGTTGCTAACATGGTACTGCAGAGCTAATACAATCCAGTGGTGCCTCCATTCATTACTCAACCCCATTAACTGAGCCACTGAAAGAAATGCACAATCCAAATAAATGTTTGTTGGTTTAAATTAGGCCTATTAAAAGCAGGTATTTACCAGCTTTCAGCAGCTATGAAATATGTTTTCCTGCTCCTGAGCTGAACGCTAAGAAGCAGCTTTTCAGCCAGTTTTCAGGACTCCGGTCAGCCTAGCTAACCAACATAACTGCAGTCAGACTGGCTTAGACAACCTGTGACCCAAAATCCTAAGGCTGTACAGTTTTAGGGGAACTGCATAGGACTGTGTGCCTTGGAGGGCTCTTGGGAGGACACAGGCTGGCACTTCCAAGAGCACAAACTGCACAAGATAGTATTCTATAAACAGCTAAAATTACAACCTAGTACAACCTACTGGGGAAGTGATAAGTCAGTTTATCTGGTAAATGAAAGAGAAGGACAAGGGTTCAAAATAGATCTGAAATATTATCCAAACTTTAGACAATGTAATGTGTGGGAAGGTATTAGATATAATTTTAATACACTGTGATATGGTGTTAAGTGTGCTTTTTAATTAACAGAGCAATGGAAATAAGTAAGAAGTCATATTTGGCCTTTTCCATTTATACATGCTGTTCTAATTCTAAGGTTGTTGTGAAGTTAAAAAGTCCAAGACCAGTAAGTTGATCAAGATTCGAAATCTAATATGTTAGGAGTTAATGAAGAAAGCCAGCTCATCTTATCTTGGGAACTGCCGTGAGTGTCTCTCAATGGGTTTCCCCATCAACTTCTTAGCTGTAGTTGCCCATCTGGGAGAATTTGCTCAGCTGAGGTTTTTCTTCACCTGTGACTCAAAGGATTTTCATATCATGGCATAGAAATGAAGTATTTCTTTTTTTCCATTGATTCTTCCAGCCACAGCTCCATAGCCATTGAGTAGTCACTCTGGAAAGAACTGCATAGATAAGATTATGCTCCAGCCAGTGATCTTGAATGGACCCAGCATGGCTAATGCCTGTGACAAATCACCTGGGATCAATATATCAAGGGAAAGGAACATTTAGTTTTTCTTGCTGTGCTAAAGGTACAGCATTGCTGCTTATCCTTATAATCCACAGGAGTACTCAAGAGCACTCTAGAAGTGCCATTTTATTTTACAGTCAATTGATTAAAGACACCAGGAAATGCTATTAGAGAAGAATTGGCAACGTCATGCCACTTCACAAGAGAGTGCCTTAGAGCTAGTGAACATGGAAAACATCTCCAGTAAGGATGTTCTGTGAGGTTTAACCTTACACACACAAAAGCACACATCCCCACTATAGGTCTCTGTATTATCTAGCTATTCTCATGAAGATGCAGTTGAATATAAATGTGTCACCTTATACAATATTCTACTCTACAGATGTGAGTATGTTCATGATACTCTTTGGATAACTGTATGCAATGGGGTTTTTTTAGTTCTGACTTTTCTGACTTCTGCAGGAATATAATGAGCATGGCAAATCTTGGAAGTACAGATAGCCTTTAAGAGTGCAAGGATTATCTGGGTAAAAACTGGGGGTTTGTATGAAGAAATAGTGGACTTTCTACATGCAAAAATAAAGCAAGACTCTTCTGTCCTTAAGAGTGTTTTAATTTCATAGTTGAAAAGCAACTTGGAGACTATTTATGTAATGTTTTCTTTGGCTTCTGCCTGGCATTCTCCATAGACCTTATCATAAAACAATTTAGAAACAATATGTATATTTGTTAACAACCACACACAGACAAATACAATGGGCCTCTCAACACAAATCAGAGACAAACAAGCAACTGGCTGATAAAATCTCTTTGTGCTGTTACTGCTGATTGAGAGGCAGCAGGATCTTCTTCCCAATAGCTTACAGTTATGCCTAAAATCTCTCTAGACTTCATTAAACCAGTCTTCAAATATTTTTTTGCTCTGTACATCCACATCGGGACAAGTTGTGGGCTAGTAGGATTGCACAAAAACATCCTGTCCCTAAGACAGAAAATAAAGAAATACTGTCACTGCGTTTTGTCTGTCTGCTTTTCCAAAACAAGGGGGAGGCAAAAGTTGGTCTGTCATTTTATTTCATGAGTTCCTTTAGATAAAAGTGGCTTCATTGATGAGACAACTTTAAAGCGTGTGATTTCTGGTAGATGATGTTTAGAGATAGTGCAGCAAGTACAGCAATATATTCCATATTTCTCCTAGCTAGCATTTAATACCTCACGAGAATCCGTGGGGTATCGACTCTTGAAACACCAAATTGCTCCAAAGACCCTGTCAGGTCCCAGCTCTGGCGGACTTCACGCTGGGGCACAGGGACGAGACCGGGCTCTTTCTCTGCATCACACCGACACCGTGTGGCAGCTCCGCAGCCGCCTCTGGCTCCGGGGACAAACTCTGCCTCCGCACCGACGGACACAAAACGAGCCCGCGCTCCTCTTCGTGGAAGGTATTCGATTGCTCACTTGAAACCATGCGTGCTATTTTGTTACGAGGGATGATGTGACACCATGTAAGCGTAGACTCGTTTGAAATATAGGAAATCTTCCTTCTTCTCTCAAAGTGAATTAAAGTAACAGCTACACATTTCTGCCTGAGCACCATGCTTTGCTGGGATATGATTGCATCATTGTTAGCTGTATTGAAGATATAGAAAATGAAACCCCCAAAGTGCATGGCACCTACCCAGGAGGAGCAAATCATTATAATATGTCACAATACTTCACAATAGTTTTCACCAGCAGGTACCTGGAAAAATACACAGAAAGAGGGGCTTATTTATTAATGACAGGATTAAAGGAGAGTATGTTTTAATTGTCTTGATTTTTATCTTGCATGCTTCTTTAAAACTGTTTAACACTCCAAGGTTCAACTTTTAGGATGAGCAGAATTTACTTCTCCTCCTTAGGCAGGTACAGATTCATGTGTAGGCTCTGGGGATCTGTTAGAGATCCATAAAATTATCTTATGCAATTACATCTCCTTTTTTCCCATATGAATAATTATGTTACAATAAGCTTTTGGGTTAAACTGTTGAAAGGGACAAATTCCCTCCTGACTTCTTCAACATGCATAGACAATGAGTCACATCCATTTTGTGTAGATTTGGTCTGCTAAATAGGTCTTTGATGCTCTGGATCTAACCCAAACCTGCTGTAAAAACTTGGGGTTTGCTGTTGTTGTTGTTTGGGGTTTTTGGTTGGTTGTGGGTTTGTTTTGTTTTGTTTTTTGTTGTTGTTGTTGTGGTTTGTTTTGGTTTTTTTTTTTAGAGAGAAAACTGTGAATAACCTGGTTTATAGTATGCAATCTCCAAGATGACATCTATTTCTGCAAGACATCACAAGAACAATTGAGATTAAGTAATTAAATGGTTGATACAGAGTCACCTCTGCTCTGTTGAAGCCAGCAGTGGGAAATGGTAACACACATTTTAAGTGATTTTAGCTCACCTGTACAAGAAAGTTCCACTGGCATGTTTCATAAACAGGGTATACAGTAATTTATATGAAAGTAAAAGCTTTCCCAATGATCGGAAATGCTAGCATAACCTTCTTCTGCAGAATTTTGATCCTTTGCACCTCAGGAATTCAGGCTTCCCAATGCTCTCATCTCTAAAAATTCTACTAGGTGTGTTAGCTAATTACAAGAATGTAAAGAACCTCATAAGAAGCCTAGGAAAGCCCATTCTTTTCAGGCGGTTTGCCTGGATTTCCACTGTCCTAGGGCCATGTTTCCTTACAAAATGACAGTGTATCGGATCATTTCCCAGTTATCCCAGATAAGGCCAGAAGAGGGCCAGATATCACCAGCAAATGCATCTGTGTTCACTATTCATTCAAAGTATAATGTACCTATACCTCCACCAACAATGCATTTTGAACACCAGAATCAAGTACATCATCTCCTTCTCCATGTAAAGAGACTAAATACAGCTTTAGTTACAGGACTGTGACAAAGAGCATAATTAATTTTTTATAGTAGACTGTGTCATCTCCTGCAGCCAGCAGAAGACTTAGAAGCCAAACCACAAGACTTAAAAATTAATTCATCACCCTCGAGCAGTGTGCTTTCTGCCAGAGAAATTCGAGGCTCTGGCACAGATGCAGGATGGCAAAGGTAAGGCCTCCAGCAGAGACATTTGAAGAGACATAAAGAAATTCTCTGTCAAGCTTCAGAATGAGGCTGGTGCTAAAGCACAGCTTTGCCAGAGTGCCATGAATGCAGAGACCCATAACAACTAGATGGGAAGTTAACAAACATGACACACATCTGCAAGGGCTGGAAGGAGATCTGGGAAACTACATGACCTTGGTTCCAGGGAAGGTCATGGAGCAGATCAGCTTGAAGGCAATCACATGACATGGACAGGACAACCAAGGGATCATCCCTACTAGCATGGGCTTAAAAAAGGCTTGACCAACCTCCTTTTATGAAAGGCTGTGGACATTGTTTACTGAGACTTTAGTAAAGCCTTTGACACCATTCCCCACAGCGTTCTCTCAGAAAAACTGGCTGCTCACAGCTTGGGTGGGTGCAGTTTGCTGGGTAAAAAGTGTGTGGATGGCTAAGTCCAGAGAGTGGTGGTGAGTGGATTTACATCCAGCTGGAGGCTGGTCATGAATGGTGGGACCATTCTGTTTAACATCTTCACTAATAACTTGCATGAGGGGATCAAATGCACCCTCAGTCAGTTGACAGATGATACCAAGTTATGTGGGAATGTCTATCCTGTAGAGCAGGAAGGCTCTGCAGAGGGATCTGAACAGGCTGGATTGATGAGCCAAGCCAATTACAATAAAGTGAAGCACTGAGTCTGGCACCTGGGTCACAATAACCCCCTGTAACCCTTCAGGTTTGGGGCACGGTGCCCGGGAAGATGCCTGATGGAAAGGACCTGGGGGTGCTGGTAACAGCAGCTAAATATGAGCCAACTGTGCCCAGGTGGCCAAGAAGACATCCTGGCCTGTATCAGCAGGGGTGTGGCCAGAAGGAGCAGGGCAGAGATCATCACCCCTGTGCTCAGAACTGATGAGGCCATGACTTGAATCCTGTGTTCAGCTCTGGGCTACTCACTACAAGAAAGACATTGAGATGCAAGAGTGAGTTTAGAGAAGGGCGACAAAGCTGGTGAAGGGTCTGGAACACACGTCCTCTGAGGAGTGGCTGAGGGAGCTGGGTTGTTTAACCTGGAGGAAAGGAGACTCAGAGGTGACCTTAGCACTCTCTACAACTTCCTGAAAGGAGGGTGTAGCCAGGTGGGGGTCAGCCTTTCTCCCCAGGTAACAAGCAAAAGGATGAGAGGAAAACAGCATGAAGTTGCACCAGGGAGGTTTTACTTTGGGCATTAGAAAAATTTTCTCACCAAAGGTTTGGGAACCATCAGAATAGGCTGCCCACAGAAGTGGTTACTGTTCTTGGAAGAATTTAGATGTGTGGATGTGACACTTAGTGATGTGGTTTCATGTTGGACTTGGCAGTGCTGTGTTAATGGCTGGACTCGATGATCTTAGAGATCTTATCCAACCAGAATGATTCTGATTCTATGACTGTCAGCCATGCCAATGTGCATTATGGACATGATCAAAAGGAAATTCTACTGTCTTCTGATCAGGAGATCAGTCTGGAGTTTTGGAGTGACTCAAAACTCTTGCATCTCACTGTATTTGTTTTATTTCAGTAAATTAAAAATAGAGAGAACTAAACATGCAATAAACGGCAGTATAAATTTGACACATGTTGTGGCTGAGGAGGAATACAATAATTTGCAATGGTATCCCCTAAAATCCATTTCCAGGCTTCCATAATTATTCCAAGTTTGTCCATGGTCTCCACAGCAGCCTTTCCTGAGGCTTGAGCCTGGTGTGGTGACTCACAGTGGTTCAGCAAAGGGCTCAACTCCTTTCCAGGGAGTCTGAGTCACAGGATGCCAAACCTGGACTGTTTTTCTGTAATATAGAGGTTCCTGAGCTATGGTAGATGTACCACTCATGGTACACAAGCCACCTCAGCATGATGCTCCAACACCTCCTAGACATCACCACAAGGTATGCAAGGGTAAGCAGGAGATGTTGCTGCTGCTGGCAAACAAACAAAAATATTTGGAAAGTTGTGCTTTAGTAAGTTCCTGGACTCATATTGACTCTGCCCCTGAACTCCTCAGAAGAGCAAAAACAGTTTACCACAGCCCAGCAGTAAAAGAGCTGAATATAGAGCTCACCATGAGCCCTGGGCTGGTTTCCCGAGCTCATTAGTGGTGCTGCTGTGGGCACAGAGTGTTACAGCAGCTGCCCTGTGACCCTGCAGCACTGGAAGTTCCTCATGCTCTTATTCCTGAGCATCCACTCTGGAGTGGTACATTGGGCAACTCGTTCTGGCACAGGTACCTCCTCAGCAACAAGCTTGAGCTTTGCAGCAGACTTTACTCTAAGAGGCAAAGATCTCATTTCTGACCTCCCTTTTATCAATGTCCTAACCACAGAGTCACAGATTGAGGCTTCCTTTTATATTTCTTTCTGACTTCTGGTCCCCATGAATCTCATTTTCCTTCAAAAGTGGGTGCCCTCCCATACAGCAGATGGGTAGCTCCTCCCAGCTTGCTGAGTATGGTTTATAACCTTGTATTTAAAGGGATAATTTTGTACTTTGAATCTGCTCAGACTAAGAAAAGGCAGCAGCCCAGGCCACCCACTCACCAGATGACAGAGGGCAGCCTCTGGCAGGTGCTTTTAGCAGACAGCTGTTGTGCACTGGGCTGGACACAGTGGTTTAGTGTATTTGGGATATGTTGAGAAGAACAAGAACAGTCCTGTCTGAGATACACAGATATTGCTTAATTTTCTTTAAACACGATAGCTCCTTAGGTAAATAAGAGCATAAACCCCAAACATACTAGTCAAGCAAATTACTTCTCAGTTACTGACAGCAGCAACCAGAGATATAAGCCTGTACCACCTGAAGACCTCTGAAGACACAACTCTACTTGTTTTGCGACACGTTTCACTTCTAGGCACGTCCAGACCAACGAGCTGAAGTCTGCTCTTCCTCTGCCTTTTTCACTTGAGAGAAGGCCACACTACACAGCAAAGAAGCAGTAATATTGAGAAATACTGACACCCATGACACCTTTCAGCCTTACCTACTGAAAATGCTTAGTGGAACCCTGTCATGGTTTAGGAATTGTATTCCCCAATTTAGTGTTCCTACTGAAACACTCCAAACTACCTGCTGCCTGATCATTCTCTCCTTCCCTCCCCTCACCCCTGCAGCAGGATGGAGAGGAGAATTAAAAGCACAAAAGGTAAGGACTGCAGGTTAAGATAAGAACAATTTACTGGAAACAAGGAGATAAGAAAACAAACAATAACAACATTAGTAACAGATTGCACAAGACAGGAGTGACTGGCAGGGGAGTGCTCCCCACCACCAGCCAGCGGGAAGGAACCCAACCTCCCTCCCGCCCCTTGCGTGTGGTGTGAGGTGCTATGGAATAACCTCGTGGTCCTGGCCATGCTTCTCATGGCTATTGCAAAAATTAACCCTGTCCTGGATGGGACCAGGACAAGCTCTGATACCACACACTAGCTGAAACAGAAAACATTTTACATCTAGATGGATGAAGCTGTCGAGTTTTTCTGAATGGAGTTCAATGGTGATTGTAGGGTGCTCCTTGGGTCTCATCAGGCTTCAAAAAAGACAACCTAGTATCTGTCATCCTGGGGTATCACCAGCCACTGGAAACCAGGACTAGTGCCAGTATTTATTCATGTGCTTTGACACCACTATTAAAAATGTCTTTAAAAATCAAGAAATTAAATCAGCAGAAATATTTACACTAACATTGAATGAAAATAACTCCCTTCTTTGTCAATTTGACTTGCCAATTTCTGGCAAAGACACATTCCAAACTCCACTTAGCACCTGCCCTGTCTTGATGACCATAATAGCTTTCACAACTGCTCTCCATTCCAAAATCAAAGGTCAAACCAGAAGTCACATGCTTGAACATTGGTTCCATTTTTATCCAGGAGCTAGGCTGGCCCTGCACGTCTTAATGGAAACTGGCATCACCTTAAGATGTCAACATATCTATTTGTATTCAGGAGACAGTACCAGTTGTAAAAAAAAAAAAAAAAAAAACAAACAACCAACAAAACAAAACCCCAAAACAAACAAAGCAAAAAAACCCAACTAACCAAACAAAAAAAATCTACTTAATATCTTTACCATCTTTCTTCCTACCTTCCTCTCCTAATAATAAATGTAACTAACGTTACAGTTGGAGAAATTATCTTCAATTCATGGAGCAAAGACTGAAGCAACTCCCATCTCCCCTCCAAAAAAAGTTAAATTTTGCTCTCTAACTGCACCAGTTGGTAGCATTTGGTACAGAAAGGGTCACAAACAGCATAGTACTTCTGATGGTTTTATTGGTCACAGGCAACATTACAAAGCAGTTACACTGAATAATGCTGTCACAGTCCTATTGTAATGTGAGGTTGCTACAACACATTTAGATTTCACACAGTGAAACTACTTGAGAAAAAAAAAATATTCATGCTCGTAACGTAAGATCAAGAAAATACACTTGGTTAAAAGAAGAAATGGTCCCAGAACTTCAGCCCACTCAAACTGAAGTTAATGGAAAAGCTTCCTCTGACTTCAGCAGGCTCTGAATCCAGCCTTCAACATGCTTTGGCCAACCTGTAAGGTTAAATGCCTCTCTGCTCAGTTACAGGCTCTTCATTCTTCTGACATACTTGTGCGTGATATATTTCCTCCTTTTTAAATGAGAAGACCATAAATGTGAAACTGGCTATGCCAAATTTTATACATAACAGAGCCAATTTTGGGTCATCAGCTTTAGAGAGTGGGAGAATTCCAATGGTGATAATATGTGTAATGGAAAAGGAGGGAGTTCCTACACTCCTGAGTGCCTGTAGCAGCTGTTTGTGTAGCCTGAAAGCTTCCAAGAAAGGTCATTACACACTTCAGAATTTGCATCTCTGACAGCACCTGCATTCAAAATTGGGATTTCAAAACCACAGCTGACAAAAACATGTACCAAACAGAGAAACACATCTTTACTTCAATAAAGCAAAACCTTTTCATCAAATCTAAGTTTAGCTTGAAGTAAGATAATTACTTCTGGGAGCTCAGACATATTCCTGCCATAACTTCTCATTTACAGGTGACTCGATGCATCTTACACCCACCCATTCAGAGGATTCATGTACAACATACAAAGTGTACACCTAATTCTCTGTCGGTGTTGGAGCCATCAGAGGGCAGCAACATGCCAAGGCTTCCCAGTCCACAGAACTCCTGTAGCCGGGCATCTCTTCCATGTGGGGGAAGGTTTAGCTACCACTCCTTCTGACCCCAGCACAGCTTCTTGCACCATAACACTGCTTTATGACATCCAAAGCTCAGAGTGCAATTCACACTTCAAGGAAAACTGGAGTGAGAAGAGTGCTGTTGTTTAGATTTCAATGGTCACCAAGAATGTAGCTCTTTCCCAGAATTGTATTTGCTAATAGTCTGCATTTTTAAAGTAGAATACTGATCATCAACCATGCTTTATAAAACTCTCCCTCTCCAGTGCATATCAAAGATAACATCTGTGCTCGTGTCTCAAACTTTGATGACCAAATGATGTTAGCATAATAATGGACATGGTTCTACCACATCCAAGTGGGAATGACAGGCGCTGCCATCCTGTGTCACAAGCATAGTCCATCAGGAGTCCCTGAGATACAAATATGGCACCCACTCTCCTCTCTACTGGCATTTTGGTCAAGAGTTCTCCATAAAAGTTTCAGCTTATTTTTTTATAAAAAAGGTTTTGTTAATTAAAAAAAGTCTATTTACAAAACAGTTGTGACATGAATAACAACATTCCATAGGAAAAATCACACTGTCTCAAAAGTTGGTAAATGTGTTTTTAACTGTAAAATGTCAGATATTGGCTGTTTTCTGTCTTGATAGAAGCTGAGTCCAGTAAGTAATTCTACATCTCTGATCCGAGCTGTATGAAACTTCATTCTCTCTTCAACCCACATGGACTCAGACTTGCCATCCTATTGGGACAGAGGAGGAAAAAAAATGGGTTGTAAACCTATTTTTTTCTCCTGAGATGCATTTAATCTACTAAAAAAAAAAGACATTTTGATGTTTTATAAAGACAAATCAATAACTGTTGGCAAGCATCTAACAAACGGAGTGTGCAAGAAATAGTTAGAAACTTGTCTGAATTTAGCTCTTGCTGTTTCCTCCTCAAGTATACAAAACCTGTACCTGCACCAGTTGGTGATAATGGGGAATGGCAAGTTAGGTCCAGCATCTATTATCAGTATGATAAAAATATTTCTAGAAGCTGTGTCTGACTCTAGTTTCTTGCTGCAGGATTGTTCTACACACTTTCCACACTTTTTTTCTGGTGTATATGGAGTATAGTTGTGTATGTTCTCACCACAATGCCAAGGTACTTGAATTGGAAGCAACCAGTGCTCTTCAGGAACATCTGTCTTCTCCTTCTGGGAATGCATTTGGCCTTAGCACTGACCTTTTGCTGTGGGTCACTCCTCTTGGAAGCTCTTCATCCTTCTCAGCTGTGCCTTACAGAAGTCTATGTATGGATCACATTGATGGTTTCTGCATCCTCTGACTCCACTCTGCTAGCTCTACATTTTGCTCTTTGAACAGATCTATTTTCCCATTTGATCATATTCACAGACTGACATAATTCTGTTTGCAAAAATGTTGTCTTCTCCCTCAAGATGAGCATGTAGACTGTACCATTTTTATAGGCTTTAACCAGTTAATCACTGATATCCAATGAAACAAGCTCCAGTCTGACTTCTGGTATTTATGGGGGCCAAACAGACTACTTACTGCACAGCTTTCACTGTTGTCTTCTCTGTGAGGTACAATGAAAGACAAGGCATCTAGAGACCCTTCACATTCCAGAGGAGTTGCAGAAGTATTTTTACAGCTAGTCAGCACAATGAAGAAGTGAGTTGGAACTGGAACTTCTGAATTACCAGAGTATCTGAAATATAAAAGATCTTTCTGTAAATCCACCAAATCATACTTGCACAAAGATCAAATGACAACATTCAGCTATATTCAATTTTATCAGCTGAAGATCCAAAGAAAGCTTAGGTCTGGAAGGAAATTTCCAGATTACTATTTTTGAAAATCAAGTTTGGCTTGTAGGCTGATTTAAGTAACAAGTTTGATGAGGTATAACAAATTGATTTGCCATAAAAATGTGTAAAACTCCAGAGGAGATGAAGAGTTCAGCCCAAGTCCAGCAACCTCTCTGCCAACCAGTTTTGCTTACTAGTGTAACCCACAACTTGTACTAGAACATTGCCAGCTCAGGACATATCAACTATGCCACCAGGGATAAGCCCTTGCCTTGTCCTCTTCTAGAGGCAATGGCAATGTTCTAAGTCTTCAGGCAGGCAGACATCATTCCACATGCAACAGCTTCTCTTACATTCCACCTTCAGGATGGAAGTAAGGTGGAATATACTCCACCTTAGGATGACACAATTTGAAGGTGTATTTTTCTCTTCATGCTTGTTTCTTCTCTCTGAACTTACTTTTCTGCTTAGGACCTTTTGCGTGTCTTTCTGAAGAAGGATAATAATCACTAACGGACCAGTATTGGAGAAAAGAAGCAAAGGATTAGAATGGGAAAGGTTCTCACCTTTTCAACTTTTCTGGGGTATCATAGAGCCCATCAGAGTCATAATCAAACACAGGGCCACTGACTACATTGACACCATTCCTGGCTGAAGTGTATTCAGGTAGCAGGTGTTGATGGAAGTAGTTCCATAACACTGAAACACAGTAATGGAATCAGGAAACAACTTTCATGTTAGAAGCTGCTAATTATTCAGTGGAGTATAGACAGACATGATAAGCTAGGAAATTAACAAATTCTACAGGTGTTTGCTGTTGCTAAAGGTTGTATCCAACTGGGCAGCAGCATTCACTGCACCATGTCCTGACATATCTAACCTACACAATATTTTAAATTACAATTAAGAATTGAACAGTATTCCATTACAAAACAGGACCTCTCCTTTTTTTCCAGGAGAAGTACCACAGTTATCCTTCTTTTTCACCAGGAGTATATTTATTTTCTCTCAGCCAACCATCTTATGTTCCCTCTCTCCCTCGAACTAGGGGTCATTTGCATGGTTTGGAAGCAAGTAGAATACCACCAGTCTTCTATACAGCTATGGACATAAAATAGGCATATAAATAAAATACCTTTAAATGCAGGATACATTGGCACAATGTTGCTGGTAAGCAAGGCATCATAGTGAGGTTTATTTGCACCTGTCATAAAATCTGAAACAAAAAAAGGACAATTAATTATATGGATTTGTTACCTTAAACTTGCATTTTCATGCTTTTAGTGATCAGTGTAATAACATTGAGATGGAACTGACCTAACTTCATTTTACAAAACCAATGTGGGTGTAAGTGCTGACTTCAGTACCTGCCAAATTCCATCTAAAATAAATAATCTTAGTAGCAGCTGCAATGACACTTGTCAGATATACAGTGGGCAAATTTCATGAGATTTAAATGTATCAGAAAAATTCTGAATTGTGGGGAAAGAAATAAAAATTCATTAGTGTCAGGCCAGCTTTCCCAGACTGCAGAGTCTAGGCTTACAGATAGGATTCTGTTGAAACTTTGCAAACTACGTTTGATGTGGATGTTTAAATAACCTGCTACTTGGTATTCAATACAGTAGAGTCAATAAAAATACTTCCGTATCAGGTCAGAAACAGTGCACAAACAATTTACCCATGCAAAACAAAGTGGAATTTGCAATTTACCAGCTTGCTGGACTTCACTCAATGTCTACATGTCCCTCCCAATTTCTTCTGCACAATGCAACTTTAGAAACATGCTAAGTGTCAAAACTTCTGGAAGTACTAAGTGACCTTGGACAACCCACCAACTGCTGAAGCATCTAAAATGTTTTCCTTTCTCATATGCTGGAGTGAATGCAACAATTCAGCAGCTACTGCTTTGAATTCTGATTAGGTATCAAGAATACCTACAAAAGACTACACTTGCTACACCAGAAATCATTACAAATCAGATATGCTATACCATGAAGACAAAGTACTTACTTGGAGGAGCAAGAAATCCGTAAGTTAGGCGAGGATGATTGTTGTAAAACAAACAGGTCTGGTTATGATTCTGTGAAATACGAACATCTTTGTGTAAACAGCTGGAGGCAGCTCCTGTAGAAGAAATCCATTTGTCCTGTTGAACAAGAAGAAAGTATCATTGAGAAAGCTGACTTACAATAATTCTCTCAGTATGAGGGACCACAGAACTCTAAGTATTTAGCTGTAGCTGCCTTTAGGAGTGTGAATGGCTTAACCAAGATGCAAGAATTGTTCCTCTTATGTCAGTGGAAAACAAGCCCTCCCATCCACTTCATACGCCTTGGAAATAAAGCAATCAGAACTGCAGCATTTTAGTCAATTATAACATCTTCTAAAAGAGAATCTAGAGGTGCCCATTAAAGATAGCCTGATTTACTGACAGATAGACAGACTCACATAATTGACAGACAGATGGGTGGGCCACTTGTTACAGTAACTGGTTGCTTCATGCTACTACCCTCAAAATATTTAGGATCAAGTAAGTCTTGCCAGAGTTTAGCTAAATTTAATTATGACAGTCATTATTAGAAATCTATGATTCCCACATAATCAAATTAAAATGTATTCTCTACTATCCTAACTCCTTTTAAGCATGATCTGGTTTCTAAATTTTCTCTGAATAGGAATGGCCAACTTGAAAAAAACTTTAATTCATCAGATCAGTGCTCTACACTGAACAGGTGTACCTTAAGCAGAGGGTTCAGGACCACAAAGACCTGCTTTATTTTCACTGACCTCTTTTTTTCCTCAATCAGGATTATATTTGTATCAGAGCATGAACAGCTCAAGATGGCCCTACGATTACTTTTTCAAAAGGATTACACATTACAAACTGCTTTAAGACTATGAAATCCACACTGAGGCCAGGTTTCAAGGACAGCACTGACAGACTGCTGTAGGAGACCTGTGCTACCAATGCAATCTCCTAGGGGTTCTGGTCAAATGGCAATGGACACCTCACTTCCTGGTGGATCTGTTCAAATCTGGAGGCAAAACTGTTTCACTCTGAGAACTGGAAGAGTCAAAGCCAATCCTTATTACATTAGCAAACCTCACATAAATTTCCACTGTATATGTTATGTGGTTCAACTTAGCTCCCTGGCAGGTAATATCACACACCCATTTCAGCTGGAAAAAGACCTCTAAGATAATTGAGTCCAGTCTTTGACTGATCATCACCTTGTCAAATAAACTATGACACTAAGTGCCAAATCCAGTGCTTTCCCGAACACCTCCGTGGATGGTGACTCCACCACCACCGTGGTGAGTCTCATATCATGAGCAGATACAAGAAGCCTTCAGGAATAACTGACACTCTAGATTTTTACTTTTCAAGGTTGCTTCTAATCTTTCTTCTTATACTTACATCTTTGCCAAGAGTGTAGGCGCTCCACAGAGACATCCTGTAGTCCCTGCTGTACCCGCTCACGTAGCGGTTATGGTAAAGGAGGCAGTAATTATGTTTTTTCTGCAGAACCCTGGGCCGTCCATAGGGTAAATTAAGTTCCTCTGTCTTCTCAACTGCAACAGAAATAGTATTTATTGCTTTTCAATTAATAGTAGTTGTTAAGAACCCTCCTCTTATATACCGAAGGCTGTCTTAATTTTCAATTGCCGAGCAAACAGAAGCCGCAGAAATGGGACAAAGAAATTTTCATTATTGTATAAAAGGCATAGTTTCTATACTAAGGAAATACATTAAGTGATGAAGCCAGTATAAAGAAATCATTTAAACATATACTGCACAAATTAAGCTTATATTTGAATCAAAACCTTTTGCTGTTAAAAACAGGGGATAAATTTGAGTTGCAAAGTTAGTCTTTGTTGACTTTGTGTTTGAATTTAAAAACATGGGATCTGCTTTTATGTAACATTTAGATGGGAGAGAAACCAATTCTGGTGATTTAAAATTACTATTTCAGTAGAAATCACATAGTTGTATGTAAAAATGCGTTTAAAAGTCTAGGAAATACAGAGATCTAAATAAACAATGCAGTGAAGTACTGGATTGGATTTTCGACTGTGCAAGGACTCGCTATTTTGCCTTTGAAAATTCAAGTATTTACAATCATTATGTGACTAAAATTATAAAGAAGGTGTCAAAGTATATCTTTCATGAAATAGGTCCCTACCATCCACAAATTATTACACAATATTAAGGCAAATGTATTACATGGGGAAAGAAATTGAGCAATGAATGTGCAGGGGGTTTTCCACAGGAATTCCACAGCACAAAAAAAAGTGAAGATTATAACAGTTACTTCTCCACCCATGAGGGAAAAATAATTAATCTTTTTTTTTCATCAAAGTAAAAGTGCAGTTATATTTTTTTGTCTTTACAGACTGTCAAGTTATGACAATCAATGAGAGAACATGCAAACTGAAGTAATTAATGAACTCTATATAGTCTTAAGGATCTTCTAGGCTGGTTACTAGAATTCTTTCATCTGTGAAATGCTTTTTTAAATCTATGTATTTCTTAATCAATACAATTGATAATGAAATTATTGCTGTTAAGACAGTGCTATACCATGTCTCACTGATAATTCAAGACATAAATCCTACTGCTTAAAAATGTAGCTTTAGAGCTTTAAGTTCCTATTTCTACAAAAGAGAACTGAACTATGTTATTGTGCCTGGTCTTGTCAAGTTTCTTCAAAGTCAGGTTAAGCAAAACCTCAAAGATCCTTGGAGTCTGTTTCAGCAAAACCCCTTGCAAACTTTAGGGAGAACACATCATATCATTCAAACTGGATTTGATTTTGTTGCTGTCATGAGCATTACAATACTGAAAGACTTACTTTAAAAGGGTTCTGGGACACATTTTAAAATGATGACCTGTCATTAGTGGAAAAGGTTCAAGAAAGCTCTATCCACTCTTTGTTTCACAACAAACTACATAATCAACAAAAGCCTTGAATTAGCTTTGGATAAGCAGCAAATACTGGACCCTGCCAGTAACTGGCATTTATTTCCAGTTCTTAATAATACTGTTCCATAGTGGGGTGTTTCCAAATATAGTTTATTTGCATAAAATCCCCAGCGTTTCATGAACACACAAGGCAAGGTCTCTATCAGCCTATTTCTGACAGCCTAATCTTCTTGATATCATTATTTACTTGCTGTTTTACCTGTTTCATGCTCAAAATAGTTTATTTTCCTTTATGACTCATGAGCATATCTACAGCCATGCAGCCTAGACCTGGCATGTGTATGTCCAATGAATGGAAATAAAGCATAAGTAAAAGAAGTAACAGCTCAAGACCACATAACAGACATGTAAAATACCTCTCATGCCTCATTGAAAATATGCTGCTGTCATGGATATCATTATTTGTATTGATTTGTTATCAGGTAATTCCCCATACAACACTCTTGCTTCCCATTCTGTAATGCTTATCACTTCAGTACTAGAAAAGTCAAAAGTAACACATATGCCATGAAGACACACATACAAGGATACACATTTACCTGAGAACAAATGGTTCAGGAGTACTGTATTCAAAAACATGAGAATCATAGAATGGTATGGGCTGTAAGAGACCAAAAAGACCATCTAGTTTCAACTGCCCTGTCAGAGCAGGGACATCTTCCCTAGACCAGGTTGTTCAAAGCCTCATCCAACTGGGTCTTTAACACTTCCAGGGGTGAGGCATTCACAAATTCTCCAGGCAGGACAATAGCTCCAGCAAGTATTTCAAAGAATTTTCATATCATTTACTTGAGAGTTGCTCAGAAATTTAAAAACATAAAATGCTTGACAACCAATAATTTTGTTGCTGTTGTAAGCTTTTTAATTTTATATTATTGTCTGAAATTCTTACCTTCTGTTTCAGTAAGATTTAAACGCTGGTGAAAATCCCTTACTGGCAAGCCCTATAATTATAAAGGAAAAGCAGTGAGACTCTACAAAGCACATTATGAGTTGGTACCACACTTATAATGTAACTTCTGTCTTGCAAATTATACATACACAGAACTCACTGACATGTACTGGAGAGGAGCTACAGGGAATTTGCAGAAACAAACTGATTTTGCCACAAGCAAATCTACAAGCTTGAAAACCACAGCCCAAATACAATATTCACAGAACAGAAATTTCAACATAATTAAGTGAAGCAAGCAAGAACTGAATGCTTTTCCAAACAAGCTTCTGTGGCATTTTTCCAGGCTCATCAGAGATTAACGTGACTTAACATAAGCAATCTGCAAAAAATTAATACACAAATACAGGCTAGCACTCACTAACCTCAAGCAAGAGTTGTTTTTCAAACCAATAGTAAAGGACTGTAAAACTATCTGGAAAATGCAAAGTTTTACTCTGAATACAACACAGACTTCTGCCTCCACAGCTTTAACCATTTCAGTGCTTACCCCTGTCCTGCAGGAGCAGCCAAGGCTCACTGAAAAGGTTCTTTCTCCCACCACAGGGCATGCAGAAGGATGACTTGTTTCTTTGGGATGGTGGGGGATGTAAACAGGGTGTTTTAATAGATGGTTTAGGCGTCCATGAGTTCCATTGTTTGGGGCTGGTTTCAAACCAAGCAAATCTATGAAAGAATTCAAGTGATATTAACAGGAGGAGAAAGATTGTAACACAAAGCTGATTATATTGTGCTTACAAGTATGGATGAGTCAAATCTTCACTGATTGCTGCTCCTAACACCCAAAAAGAAAAGTAATGTAACCTCTTTAAGAGGGACCACACGTGTTCTTAGCTAGGGTTCAGTATGATGCTAGTTTTCTTGTAAGGTTGGGCAAGTCTCTTGAATACAGCCACCAATCTCAAGCATTTGCAGTACTCTTAAGTGTTTTCTGGATCAAACTCTTTGTAATACTTTTCTAAATACTAATTACTGTAATACTTCTCACAGAAGCAGTACAGTTCTAACAAGAGAGGGAAGTAGGCAGGAAATAATAGAAAACAGGTAAGGACCTCAAAGACAATAAATGAACAGAAAGTGGTAGGTCTAGTGACAGTTTTGGAGAAACCATGAAACACAGAATAAAGAAGGGATGCAGGAATAAGGAGTCACAGTAACACTGTGTTTGAAAGAGAGGGGAAAAGAGGCTTCCCATCATGATGGTAGAGAGATTGTGAAGTAGCCATTTTCAGTAGTGGTGAGTCAAAGCACCAGCTCTGGAAAAGCCAGAGTAATACAGAGTGTGACCAGTGGAAAAAAGACATACAAGGTAGCCTGACCAGTAGATCCTAAACTGCTGTTAGTCATTTAGAGATAGCCCTTTCTCTGAAACAAACAGCTGAATTGTGAAAATCAGTAGCAACTCTTTGGGATGAGTTTCTGGGGACACTTAACAATCTGTTATTAGAAGATTTACAATGTCCAAAAGATATTATATTTTACTGAAGAAAGCTGACCTCCATCCATTGTACTTACCACACATTAAATTATATACTTCAATGTTTTCAAATGGATCAACTTGAGTACCAAACTTGAATCCTGGTCCAAACCCAATAAAGATAGCCTAGAATTTACAGAGAAAAGTATAGTGGAATTCTGTTTAAGCCAAGTTGAAATGAAAATTATTTTCATACTCAGTGGGCATTTTCTTTCAGGAACTTAATCTTTACTTTACCAACCACACTCACTTTATCAAGTCAAAAGCATGTGTTTTTCTTTTTAAAAAAAGCAGATGTATAAGAATAATTTTTAAAAGCAGTAGAAGAGTATTAGGAAATCCAATTCTGTCTCATTGTTGCCTTTAGCCATTTATGACGTGCCTTGCTCTTCTCTGCTTTTGAAGAAATTAAAAGGTATTTTCTCTAAATGCTTTAAAAGCTTTAATGGAAATGTTGACCCAAAGTAACCATCACATATCACATCCTGTAAACAATTTGGAAGCTTTTAACTTGGGGCTATAAAAACATCTGTTGGTAGCAATGCTTTAAATGGTTTAAGTAATGGTAGGATTGTAGGCTTCCATGCCTGGTTTGCAGCTGTTCTTTCTTCTTGCACCATTTCCTGAGCTGTACTGGACCTGATCCNTAAAATGGATTTGACAATAAGGGCCAGTGACACCTGGCACTTGTTTACTCTCGAAATCTCTTTAACAAGATTCAATGTCTGCTGGCTCTTTTCCTTCTGGTTCAATTCCCCAACCTATTTGACACTGCAGCCACACCAATGTTACACCAGCACACTGTACGGTTTGCTGCATGAACAAAGAGGCAAGGGCAACAAATGCTTCAGCTCAACTGCTGCCAAAAACACTTAAAACTTATCCTCAGTACTTCAGCTTATTTTTAATGAAGGGAAATAGATTGCACACATCTGTGGTATCAAGATACTGAATGAGTGATGGATGTTTTACAGTGTATAGCACATCCCTGGGTAAGATCTCCAAGCTCTTTGCAAACAATGCAATTGTCTCAGATTTCATAGCTGTGTGGCAAAAACGGGCTAAAACTCAACACTTAACTCATTTTTTTTTGAGATTAAAGCATAACACAGGGCATTATTTTGCAACTGCTGATATTAGAATCTGCAGGCTAGTAATGTACTCAACCAGTCTAATTTGAACCAGATGAGAGAGGGACACGCTACCTCCTTTCTGTTGTTTTCGGTAATTACAGAGTATGAAATGCTGTTATGCTGCTATAATGTTAGCCACAAAAAGGATAAATTATATCTGTTTGAAGACTTGTTAGAGGTGCTATGAACTTGACAATCCCAAGTGGGGCAAAAAAGTTTGAATAGAGTCAATCTACTGAAAAAAAATTACACAGTCAAACTGCAGCAGAGAGAGATGAAATACATTTGGTATCACATGGCTTGCTGATTGCAACCCATTACTAGAAACACTATTACCAGGTTTTCCATTGTCAAATCAGGGAAGAAGTATAAGCCAGGAAGGGTAAATTGTGCAAGATAAAGATTTTTTTAAAAAACAATTTGATGCCAACTCTATATAATTCCACAACACATGAAAATAAAAGGCTTTTAAGAGAGAAAATTATTGAAAACAAGTTTCACAAGAAGATCTACAAAGTCCACACAACACACAGATTTCTCTTTATAAATGTGTTTACACATATTCACTGTAATAGTACCAAATACCTCACAATGGTTTGTGAATTTTAATCCTGAAAACAGCTTTTTGAAATCAAGAATACTGGCTTTCATTTTATTGATAGCAGAAACTAAGGCAGAGGACAGGTTAAGTGACTTCCCCAAATTAGACAAAACTAAGGATCTGATTTCACATTTACCCATGATCTTCCCATTTTTCATTAAAGAGAAGAAGTTCAAGACTCTCCTTATTTGTGTGGGTTATCCAGCACATCCCAATATCAGCCCTATAAATGTTTAATTTCTTTAACTGCAGATGGAATATACCACAGATCTTTTTAAAAATAAATAAATAAATAAACAAATACATCAACTCCCAGCAAACACAGCATTTGGAAATAGAAGGAGCTAAAAATAAGAGCTAACACAAGCTTAAACCTCACCTGCATATTAGGGAAGCGATTGTCTGAGCCATGGAATCCACCTTTGCAGCTTTTAATCTCAAGAGGTTTTCTATTAAAAAAAATACAGTTTATATAAATCACATTTTTCAAATCATATCGACAAAGTATATTCAGTGATGATGTATTTACTTTTCTCTTTAAGGAAACTTAGAGGATTGTCCACAGGGAGTGAGAAGTCTTTAGTGCTTGGGAAGAAAATCCCTTTAAAATCAGAACGGTAATTTTCTCTGCAAATGTTATTCCTTTGGAATTTTCATATGTCCATCAGGGTCATTTAAAGTCAAAATACATGACATATGAAAAAAAAAATCATTTCAAGATAACAGATTTTCAGTTCACTGTCACTTGGGTAACAACTTTACCGTACCTTAGGTAAGTATATTCTCAATATTTTTCAATAAAAACACCAATCTAATTTAGACCATTTAGACAGGAGTCTTAGAGTCTAATAAACATCCAAACTGTGCCAGGTCCAAACACACTATGTAAGCACACCGTTCTATTAACCCAAACCTGATTTGCACAACTTGCACGTGTCTACAGTGTTACCCAACAGGACTTACTGAAGAGGTGCACTGAAAAACTCTTACATGATGAAAGCCCTGAAGTATCACAGAGGTGCTCCAAATTAATACCATTACAACAGATACCACTGTTGTGGGACTTGTAAATTCCTTCATCAAAACACATAAGGTAATTCATTACAGGACTCTGTAAGTTCAATGACTGATAAGACTGATTCAACCTAGAAATTATTTACATGCTCTGCTTTCATAGACTCACTTTGAAAATTCCTACAGAATGGAAATTCCTACAGTGCTCAAGAATCTGAGAGTGAAGACCTTAGTTTCTAACCTGCCACTACCTCCATACCCAGCAGGCAGCTGCCAATTTAGAATTAAGTCTCCCCAGGCTAGCAATACCTGCAGAAAAAAACATGCATTGTTCCTTTGCAATGTCCCTTTGCTATGACAAACAAGAATATCTCTATCAGTTTTTCACAAGAAAACACTCTATCAGCTATCACTGAACTCCAAGCACTTGGAAGAGAAAACAAGAAATTATTTGTTGCACAGTCAGGTACTGAGAGCTGTAACTTACCGAGCAAGCTGCCACTGGGAGTCCAAATAAAAGTGCAGCGGTTCGATCCGGTCGTTATAGGAGTAATGGAAACGCTTGGGTAGTAGCTGTTTCATATAAGCTTTGAAAGGCTGGTTTGGTTCTATGCACTGAAATGTTTGAATTAAAACATAAGGAAATTTTGGTGAAATGTGTATTTTGTATCATGGATATTTCTTACAAAGCACAACAATTGCAATTGGTCAGCAATAACTTCCACTAAGAACGATGCAGCTCCACCAGGTTTGGAGTCATAAGATCTGAGACATATGAATGGATACTTAAATCACAAATACTGACTAGTTTTGGATTCAATAGTTATTAAAAGCTATTTAATATTGCATCATGGACAAAACTTGCCTTTTTTTTTTTCTTACAGCCTGCAATTGCACAGAACCAAATGGTACTGCATAGATTTAATAAATAGTTACACTAAGACATGCACATCATGATATTTTCACAAGTGATAAGAAACTGTCCAGTGCAAAAAGTCTACATTTCTGTAATAGAGAAGGTAACAGACATTTAGGGGTTTTAGACTGATCACTCAGGGACAAATAAACTTTTTACAAACCAAGATCCATTAATGATTTTAAAAAGAAAAAAAAAACAAACAAGAAAAAAAAACCCCACAATGCAAAATCTCTACTGTAATATTGAAATTTTTGAATACTGAAGTCAACTATACAAACAACATTGTTCTCACCAACAGCAGTGTCTGCACAAATGAGAAGCAAACAGATTACAGTGCAGGGATGAGAACAGAAGCCAGGGACAGAACAAAAAAGCATGAAAAAAATTCAACATCTTCTCTCAAAGCTGTTTATCAAAAAGGTGTGAGCAAGAAAATCCTCTGTGTGTCCTAGCAATAGAAGTGAGCTTTACACTGACATGGCCCTCAGCTAGTATGCTGCAGATACACAAGTTCTCCAGTTGGAAGAGCAACACAATGCAGGGAAATGAACACAAAGCCTTAGTCCATGCACAACCCAATAGCCATATGTCACCTTATTCATTTTTCACCTTCTCCTGTGTGGAACTGCTTTTGTTGTTGTTGTTGTTGTTGACCAAAGGTCACACAGAGGATCAATTAGGTTGGAAAAGATCTCTGAGATTAACAAGTACAACTATGACTGAACATCACGTTGTGAACTAGAAAAAATTCTTCCAGATGTCTAACCTAAACCCCCCCCGGTGCAGTATAAGATTATGTCCGCTCATCCTGTCACTGACCCAAAGTACAGAAAGTATGTAAATTGCCCAGCAAACAGCTAATGCTGTGAAATACCTGTAAATGTCAGCAGAAATTAAGATAGAGCAACAGGTAAGACAACACTTACTGTGAGGTTTCTGACAATGCCTTCATAATTAACTGGAAGAATCACATGTAAGTATTAGTCACCTAAGTTTAAAAAGATCAGATGTAAAATGAAAGCATTCCCATCACGTAATACAAATAAGTTTCAATAAATTTCTGGGCATAAGAAATTATTTTTCCAGATAGAAAACTATATAGAGCAAGATAATCCCTAAATCATCAAGCTATTGCTTTTATAAAATTTTAGTTGAACCTCTCTTCCCTAGGATTATTTATTTACAGCTTTCAATTTAAACTTTTAATATTTTAATATTTAAAT
>VWYP01029062.1:18721-29332 GCA_013400435.1 Pycnonotus jocosus
CCTCCCGGGCCCCCCCGCACCTGGAGCGGCTCCGCGGCGGCCGCGAACAAGATGGAGCCGGGCGGGGGGCGCGGAGCGGGGCCGGGAGCGGGGTGGGATCGGGATGGGAGCGGGGAGGGAGCACAGAGGGATCGGGGTGGGAGCGGGCATCGGCCGGGCTCTGCCCCCGGCACCGCCCCCCTCCCGCCCCGCAGCGCCCCGAGGGTCCCCTGCGCCTCCCAAAGTTCTCAAAGTGCGTCCCACGCACCCAAAAGTGTCCCAAAATGTCCCAAAGCGCGCCCACCGCACTCCTGAAGAATCCCCTCTTGTCACAAAGCACCTCCTTGTGCTCCAAAGCTGCCCCAGTGCATCCCACGGTGGCTCTGTTCCGTCCCAAAGTGCCCCTGGCTGCACCCTCGCAGCCTTGTCTTGTCCCCCAATGTATTCCCTTGTGCCCACAAATTTCCTCCCTGCATTCCAAACAGTCCCTTTCCTGTCCCCAGTTGTGTCCCAGTTGCATCCCAAATTGTCCCCATTGTCCCAAACCACCATTCTGCACTCCTGAAGTTTTCCTTTGTGTCCTGAAAAATCCTTGTCCCCCAAAATGACCCCACTGCACCCCAAAGTGTCTCTGTCTTGTCCAAAGTGGCCCCATTGCAACTCAGCTTGGCCCCATTACATCCCCACACATCCCCACCACACCCCGAAGTGCCCTTGCTGTGTCACCAAGTGTCCCCTCTGTACCCCAGCCTGTGTCCCACACTGCTGCCATGTGCTGTCATTGCTGTGTTTCAAAGCCAGGGATGTGTGCCATGTCCCCACATCTCCTCCTCATGTCCCTGCCGTGCCCTTTATTGTCCCCATTATGTCCCAAAGCCCTTCAGTCATGTCATCCCACCCAGTCCTGGTGGTGTCCCAGCCCATCACCATCATGGCCCAAAGTGCTCCCACCCCAGGAGGTGGCTCTGGGTGATGGGAACTCATGTCCCATGACCTTGTGGCTCTTATCACGTCTCACCATCTGGTGACATTTGTGGTGACATTTGTGGTGACACAGTGTTTGGTGATGCCACCCAGGAATGGTGTCCCAGGCCACTGCCATGTCCTGCAGTCTCAGGTCCCCTCACCCTCACGGGGTACAAAGGCCGTGTGGTGTCCCCAAGGGTCACCAGGAGCCAAGGAGCACTGAGCCCCTGCTGTGCCCCCCCTGTCCCTGGGATGTCCCCATGTCCTGCCAGCAACACCTCACCCTTGTGTCTGAAGGGGCTCTTTATTTGGGAAGGGGGCGGGGTGCTCCAGCCACGGCACTGCCCGGCCTCTCCCTGCCCGGCCGCCGGTGCCACCGTCCAGCAGGCCCTGCCCGCCTGGACACTCCCTGCTCCCACCCTGGGAATGCCAGCTCGGCCAGCTGGGCACTGCAGGGCTCCACTGACCACGGGGACCCCCTGAGGCTCGACCCCCAGGTGTGGCCCTGGTGGGACAGGTGGCCAAGGACGACCCACCGGGTGCCCCTCCCTTGAGCCAGGTCACCACTGTGCCCTTCATGGAGCCACCACCAAGGTGACACACGGCCAAGTCCTTCCTGGAGACGCTGCTCCATCAAGTCCCCACTGCTGGGCTTGTCCCTGCATGTGTCCCCCGGGTTTATCCATCCGGGAAGATGTATCCATAGTGGTTGAGGATGTGCTCCACCACCTGGTTCTGGAAGACCATGTGCATGGCCATGTTGCCCTCCTCGCTGGCCGGCCGCAGCAGCGTGGGGCCGAAGACGATGGCGACGCTCTGCACCGACATGCGATTCTCCTCCTTGTGCTCCACCACCCTGCAGGGACAGGGGACCTGTCACCGGCATGGCCCTCACCCCGGGGCCTGTCCCCAGAGTCAGGTTCTGCCTTCCTGCACCGGCTGGGTTTGGGTGGAACAAGGGGGTGTCACCTGCAGAGGTGGCGGAAAAGGACCTTCATGGTGTCATGGTGGGCGGGGGGCAGGGACAGCACCAGGTCCCGGATGCAGCGGCTCCGCAGGGACAGGTCCTGGATCTCTGCCAGGGAGGGAGGGCATGGTGGGGTGGAAGCTCCAGCAGTCACAACGTCCCTGTCCCCACCTCCATTCCCATCCTTATCCCATCTTTGTCCTGATCTTCATCCCCATCCTCATCCCATCTCCATCACCACCCCCTGTCCCAAATCCTGTCTCCATTCCCATTCCTCTTCTATCCCATTCCTGTCCCCAGCCCCATCCTTATATCATTCTCCATCCCATCTCCATTCCATCCCAGTTCCCATCCTGGTATCCATCCTATCCCATTCCAACCCAATCCTTGTCCCCATCCCATAGCTATTGTCATCCCATCCCCATCCCTTCCCCATCCCCATCCCATCCCATCCCACCCCCTGTGCCTGTCCCTGTCCCTCACTGATGGCAGCGATGAACTTGTCGAAGTGGCTGAAGGGGACCAGTGGCTCTGGCAGCTCCCGCAGGAAGAGTTTCAGTGCCCCGGTGACAACGTGGATGTCCTCCCAGCGCCCGTCATCCAGGTCCAGCTGCTCATCTGGAGGTGGGGCAGCATCTCAGGCGTGTCCAGAGCCCCAGGGATTGGTGAGGGTCCCCAGCTGCCCCCTCCCCAACCCCAGCCCTGTCCCTCTGTCCCTCAAGGGGGGGTTATATCCCACTGTCCCCCACTGTCACCACAGGTGACCGTACCGTGCTCCACCTTGTAGCGCAGTTTCTGGATGGTGGCCAGGTTGCCACTGACCCGGTACAGCCCATCAATGTCCAGACCTGGGCAGATGGAGATGAGGGAAAGCTCCCAGTTAAACAATCCACCCTGGGACGGGACATTAGGCACTCCTGAGGACACTCCAGTGTCCCTGCTGTCCCCTAGAGGATGCCCACAGCCAGGTGGCACATGGTGACAGTGACCAGTACAGCTGTGTTGGTGCCCACAGCAGCCAGCACCAGGCTTCCAAGGAAAACCCGAACTTCCCATGTAGGCTGTCCCCGGAGCTGTCCCCATCTCCCCAGCCCAGTGCCCCAGGCTGTCCCTGTCCCTGTCCCCAGGGCAGTACCTCTCCTCTCCACGGTCCAGATGCACTGCAGAACGAAGTGTGGCACCGTGCCCCGCTCCCGCTCGCACAGCGCCAGCAGCGAGCAGCCAAAAACCTGGTCTAGGAACACAGCGGGGACATGAGTGTGGCCAGGGACACCAGGAGGGTGGCTAGGGGGGTACAGGGCTGGGGACAGCGGGTCTTGTTCCCATGGGAGTGTCTCACTGCGTGGCTGGAGGTGATGGGACACGCTTGAGCCCACCACCAAGACTTTGGGTCAGGATTGGGCTTGGTCACTCAACCCGGTGTCCCAGCTCCATCCTTGGCTGTCCCAGCTCCATCCCTGCCTGTCCCCACCCACCCTCCAGCCTGGAGACATCCCGAGGGATTCAGGCCCATTCCAGCACCCACCCTTGACAGGCCCTGACACGCCATCTCAGCACCCACTCTGGATTTACCCTGATCCCAGCAGGNCCCCTCTCCCGCAGGGATTGCAGCGTCGGCCGCCTCTGCAGGAACTTGCGGAGTTTGTTCCGGACTCTGTTGGTGTCACTCTCGGCACTGCCCGTCCCCTGCCCGGCCGCTGCTGGGGACATGGCACACGTCAGCACCATCCCGAGGGTCCGACCGGGATGTCCCGGCTCAGCCCACCCCCGGGACCCACAGGGCGGGTGGTTTTGTCGGGGTCCCTGTGCCCATCCCGTGCCGGTGCTCACCTGCCCTCCTCTCCTCACCGCCCCCCAGCTTCTCCCGGGAGCCGAATTCAGCCCGAATTTCGGCCTCCTCCTCTCCGGGGATGTCGGAGCCCTAAGGAAAGGGCACCGTGAGACGCCGGGCCCGGCCCCAGGGTGGCCGCGGGGTGCGGGACCCTGCTCACCCTCCGGCCGATGCTGTCGGTGATGGCCTTGTGCCAGGCGGTGATGATCTGTTCCGAGTCGTGCTGGATGAGGAATTCCGAACCCTCCCGCGTCCTCAGCTGCGCAGCAACAGGGAAAGGTCAGGGAAAGGGCACGGGGCTGCCGCAACCACGCGGATTTGGGAACCAGGATGTGGCTGAGCCCGGCGCCAACTCCGATGGCAGCAGCCGGTGACGTTTGCCGGGGAGCTGGAGCGGCTCCTCCCTGGCAAAGCCCTTCTGGGAGCCAGGATGTCCCTTGGTGACCTCTCCGTGCCCATCAGAACCGGACAGTGACCGGCAGTGCCCCTGTACTCCCTCCCTCCCACCCTGGCACGTCCCCGGTGTCCCCACTTCCATCCCCTGCCCCCCTGCTGGGATGAACTGGGCAGGTGTGGCATTGTCCTGTGGGACCAGTGTCCCCCCTGCTGTCACCTGCTCACCTCCAGGACATTCTTCTTGCTGGACTTGTCCCTGCCGGCCCAGGTGAGAGCGGCCCCACGCAGCTCCACCGTGTGCTCGGGGGTGGTCAGGGTGCTGGGGTGCCTCTGTGGGGACAAGGGGATGAGGGTGACACGTGCCCAGAGGGGACAGGGACACCGGGATGGATCCTGCTGGGGGGTGTGGCCTGTCCTCCTCCAGACAGGCAAGGTTGCCAGATGTCCTCTATGGGACCCCTCTGTCCCCTCTAGTGGGTCTCTGCAGGACCAGGACATGGGACTGCTATGGTGGGGTGAGGACCATGGCCACCAGCCTGGGGACAGCCAGGTCCTAGGGCTGCCATCAGGTCAAGGGACATTCCCAGCCCTCCCCAGGGATCCTGGGGGGCTCCAGCTTTGGGGTCCCTATCAGTGTCACTGTAGGAAGGGAGAGAGTGGCTGCCCCCAAGGAGGGGAATTTTGCAGTGGGAGAGCATCAGACCCACTGCTTCTCCCCATGCCCTGGGTTTTGGGGTGCTTTGGCCACGGTCCCCCTGCCCCAAGAGCCTCTGCACCCCCAGACAGAGCCCTGAACCCCTGAGAGGAGGCCAGCACTGTCTCCCCCAGCCATGGGTCCCCCGTCTTCGCCCCCCCACCCGCTGTCACCACAGGGTGTTGCAAAACCACGGCAACTTCTGCATCCGGCGGCAGCTGCTGGGCATTGTGGAGGGGGGAAGGACCCGGGGGGGGGCTGGGGCCGGCTCTGCTTCCTCCTGCTGGTTCCCACCAGCTCCGGGTGCTCCGGCACTGGCAGCCCTGCAGGGAGGGTGTGTGTGCTGGGGGGTCAATGGACATGTCCCAGTGCTGGAGTCCCTGTGCAGGGCACCTCTGGGTCCTGGTCCTGTCCTTCAAGGGCTGATTCCCCCCCCATACTGGGGGTCCTGTTTTGTGGGTGCTGGCCCTGTGCCCTGGATGTCAGCCTCATCCTATGAGTGCTGGTCCCATCCTGCAGCTTCGACCCCACCCCATGGATCTTTGTCCTGTCCTACAGATGCTGGTCCTATCCTGTGGATGCTGGCCCCATTCTGTGGGTGCAGACCATGGTCCGCCTTCCCCAAGAGCCTCTGCACCCCCTAGACAGAGCCCTGAACCCCCACCCCAGAAGTGAGGCCAGCACTGTGTTCTCTGTGGTGCTGTCCCCATCCTACACGTGTTGGCCACATCCTGTGAGTCCTTGTCCAGTCCTATGGGTGCTGGCCCAGTCCCATGGGTGCTGGCCCTGTCCCCTGGGTGCTGGCCCAGCCCCATGGACACTGGTTTCATCCCATGGGAGCTGCCCAGCCCCAAGGCCACTGGGGCTCTTACCAAGGCACTGGCAGCTGAGTGCTTGGAGTCCTTGAAGAAGGTGAGGATTCCCCCTTCCAGCACCGTCCAGGAGGAGCTCCAGTTCTTCCTGGGAAGGAGAGCAGGGGTCACACAGTGGGTCACACAGTGGGTCACACAGCTCCTTTCCCCTGCTGGCTCCTGTCCCCAGTGGCAGGAGACACTGGGATTTTCTTACCGGAGCCGCTTCCCTCTGTCCAATGTCTTGGTCCGGTTGAGCACCCCGGCTTTTTCGAGGCTTTTAAACTGGAAAGTGAAGGTGGGGATGTCAAATGTGCCCCTTGCTCTCCCTGGTGCCGGGCTGAGGGCGGGCTGGGTGCCCCTCCCTGGTGCTCACCTTCTCGTCCCTGCTGCCCGGTGCTGGTGACACGGGGCCGTGCCAGGCGAAGAGCCCGCTGTCCTGGCTGGAGCCGCTGCTGGCCCGCTCATGGCGGCTGCCCGATGGCACCTGGGCACGGAGGGGTCAGGTGATGCCCAAGGTGCCCCTGGCAGGAGGGGGCTGTGCTGTGCACCCATGGCACCCCAGAGCCCCTCTAGCCCCTGCTCTGTGGGCTTGTGAGGATGTTCGTCCCTGGCAGTCACCTCTGTCTGCATCTTAGTCCCTGATCCTGTGCCCATCCCCATTGCTGACCCTGTCCTTACCCCATAACCCATCCCTGTCCCCATCTAGTGCCTATCTCTGTGTTCATCTTCCATTCCCAGTCCTTTTCCCTGTCCCCATCCCCATCCTCAACCCTGTCCCAATCCCCATTCCCATCCCTATCCCCATCCCTATCCCGTACCGTGTCAGGGCCAAAGTGCTCGGGGTAGAACGTGATTCCCTCCGAGTGGCTGTGCCCATACCAGCCTGGGGGTGAGCCCAGCTCCTCAGGGCGCCTCGAGGACAGGCAGAGAGAGGCCCCCTGATCATAGGAGCCCACAGGCGAATAGTCCTCCTCAGGATAACACTCCAGCTCATCTGGAGACAGGTCGGGATAATCCGCTTCTGGAGTGGGTGGCTGGAGAGAAGAGACAGTTCAAGAGATCTGCATCCTTGTGTTGCTTGCCCAGGTGGGGGCTGCCCCATCTCCATCATCTCCATTCCCATCTCTGTCTCCACTCCCATCTCCATCTCAGTGCCAGTCTCCATCTCCATTCCCATTCCTGTTTCCATCTCCATCTCAATCCCAGTATCCATTCCCATCTCCATCTTCATCTACACCTTCATCTTCATTCCCATCCCTGTCTCCCATCTCCAGCTTCATCCCTGTCTCCATCTTCATCCCATCCCTGTTTCCATCTCCATTCCCTTCCCTGTCTACATTCCTCTGTCCCCATCTCCATCTTTGTTTTCATATTCATCTCCATTGCACCTCCCATCCTTTGCCAATCTTCAGCTCTGCCTCCATTTCCATCCCCTCCCTGTTTCCATCTGTATTCTCATCCTTTCTTACACCCCTGTATCTATACCCATGTCCATCTTCACCTGTCTCCATCTGTTTCCATCTCAATCTCCATCTCCATTGCACCTCCCACACCTTTCTCAATCCCAGTCTGTCTCCATTTTCATCCCATCCCTCTTTCATCTCCATCCCCATCCCTGTCTGTGCCCTCACCCCCAGCCCATGCCCGCGCCTCGCCGGGTGCTCACCCTCTGCTCCGTGGGCCCGTACCGCGTCCCCCCAGGGTGCATCTCCTGGGGGCTGCCTGCGTCTCCCGCAGTGGGGGGGTCCCACGACGTCTCACCTGTCACCGAATTATAGAAAAAAATCTGTCCGCTCCCTTCATCCACGTGCTGTTCCCACTCGGGAAGCTCCGGGCTGTGTGCGAGCGAGGAGGCGGGAGAGGCGGCGGGACTCACTCCATCGGCCGCCTGCCCGAAGGGACAATCCCACGTGGTCTCGCCCGTCACCGGGTTATAATAAAACAAATGTCCGCTGTCCGTGTCCGTGTGGGTTTCCCAGTCCGACACGGAGCCTCCAGGCTCCTCGGGGGCCGAGCTGGCAGCGCTGGCCTCTTCCCGCAGCTCCTGGAGGTTGAGGTAGATGGGATCGGGTGTCTCCTCTGACTCCTTGTGTGCCTGGGGGAACACGGATGTGTCACTGCTGCAGCTGGGATGGCATTCCTGGGATGTCCCTGCTGTGGTGACCGGGTGGCCGATGGGTGAGGCACCAAGGAGCTGGATCCTGCCCTGGCTGCTGGGTCACCCCCCTGGCCAGGCCCCCGAAATTGTGGGGCAGGAGGCGCCAGTGATGGGGTGTAGGAGGCCAGGACGTGGAGAGGGGCACCCACAGCACCCAGAGTGGGGCAGGGAGCACCCAGGGACACAGAGATGAGCACATGGAGGGACATCAAGGTCCCCAGTGCCAGCACCTGTATCACTGCTGCCTGTGTCACCTGCTGCTGGCAGTACCCTCACAACCAGCACCATGTCACTGACACCTGCATGACCACTGCATGCAGCACCTGCAGCAGCACCTGCACCACCGGTACCCATGTCACTGCATCATCAGCACCCCCATCAGCACCTGCATCACTGGTACCTGCATCACTGGTACCTGCATCACTTGCACCATCAGCACCCATATCAGCACCTCCATCACTGGTATCCATGTCACCCACACCATCAACACCTGTATCCCTGGTACCCACTCATGCAGCACCCACATCATTGGCACCTACATCACCTGCTCTATGCAGCACCCACATCACTGGCACCCAAACCACGAACACCCACAACCTCTGTGGTCATCTGACATCTGCGATCCCAACACCTCCAAGCTGCTCATCCTCTGCACCCCCAGCCTCCACTCCCACCAGCAACAGCACCCCAGAACTCACACCCATCTCACCCACACTTGCACCCTGGGACACTTCCAGCACCCACAGCCCTGGCGTCCCGCCCAGAGCCGGATGCCAAACCAGACAGTCCCATCACCACATCCCAAAATAGCACCCCCAGCAGCAGCCTGGCTGACTCCCACCTATGGGGATGCTTGGGGTAGGGGGATGTGGTAGAATGTCCCCCTGGGACCAGGACGGTGCTGCCAGTGGGGAACCTCCTCCTGTCACCCTTTGATTTATAGCCCGAGTCTCTCACTAATGGCTGTGGGGACAAAGGTCCCAACTCCAGCCCTGCCTCCACCCAAGGGAGGTGACAGTGGGTCCTTGGGGACACCCTGGATCAGAGTGGGACAGCAGCTTGATGACGCCCCTCATCCTCCCCCCATTACTCCACGACCCCCCACCATGGTGAGCAGGGCCAGAAACCACCAGGGGGTCCACCCTCCTCATGGGGATGAGGGACACGGGGGTGGCAATGGGGGATCCCTGTCACGGAGCCCCCCAGCACCTCTCTCTCTCCCATGGGTGCATCCCTGGGGGTTTCTCACCACCGGGGGGAGGGCTGGGTGCCCCTCCCTGCTTTGGAATGGGCATCGTGGCACCCACCGGTGCCCATAAACCCCCCAGGGAAACCCAAGGGGGAGCTTGGTGAAGGGCGACCCCAAAACACCCCCCTGTCCCCAGGCTGGGTGCACCCTTGGGTGCTGCCTACCTTCCCCAAGTGCAGCAGCTGCAACACCCTGCTCCGGGTCCGCTGCGGACCCCCCGGCGCCTGGTCACCCATCGCGGTGACACCGGGGCAGCACTGGGGGCTCCAGGGTGGGGACAGCCGTGGGGACAGCCGTGGGGACACCGTGAGGCTCCGGTGACGCCGCTGGTGCCCCGAGCCGGGCCCTGCACCCACCGCGCTTCCTGCCAGGGCTCGGGGAGCGGAAGAGACGCCCAGGGCGGAACTGGCTCCTCTCGGGGTTGTTGTCACCCACCATCCACAACCTGCCACTCGCCACCCACTCCGGCAAAGCCAAGGCCAACCGAGCAGGAACTGCTCCAGGATGATGCTGAGCAGGAATTGCCCTGGGATTATCCCCCCAAATTTCGGGTGGCCCATCCGGTGTCACACTGCTCCACCAGAAGCTGGTCTGGGGCTGCTGTGTCCCCACAACACCGGGATCATCCCATCCCAACCCATCCCATGGTGGGGTGCAGATGGTGGCAGGACCGAGGTCACCATGGTCCTGCCATGCCTGATGCCGGATGGTTTTGGCATTGGTTGGATTTGGGCAGGGAAGGGGAATTCTCCTGTGGTGGCACTGGGGTTGGGGACTATGCTGGGTCACCCCCAGAGGGGAGTCACTGCCTTTGGGTGTGCAAAGGGCACAGCTGGGGGCACAGGGTGTAAAATGGGGTGAAAATAAGGTGAAAATGGGGTTCAAAGGGAGGTGTTAAACACAGCCTGCCACCACCAAAATCCCATTTCCTCCAGCAGCTCCCCCAGGTGGCACAATCCCTCCAGCCCCCCCTTGGAGTGGGGGACACCCAGGCTTGGGGTGCTCCAGGTGCTCCAAAGTGAGGTGCTCAGGGACAAGTGAGGAGGGGACAAGGTCGTGGGACCCACCCCTCTGCCGTCACTGTCTCACCTTGTGTACCCCAGCCCGCGCTGGTGGCAGGGGGGGAGCCCCACCCTTGGGTGCCCCCTCCGGGGAGGCGCAGCCCAGGGGGTGCTGGGCAGAGCCCTTTGCTACTTACTGGTGTGGGGTGAGCGTGGGTTTGGGGTGTCGGGGCGCTGGCCTGTGCCGGGGTGCACCCAGCACCCACCTCGGTCAATGGGTGCTGCACCCAGGTGAGGCTCCCGCCCTGGCAGGGAGGAGCCGCCGTGCTTCCCTGTTAACCCCTTCGTATCTCCTCTCATCCCAGAACGCTCCGGGAACCTGAGGGAGACACTCCAAAGCCCTGGAGTGACACCCGCCCCAGGAACCACGGGATTCTGCAGAGTAGGGGGCTGGGAGAGCCCAGGGGTGTGCAGGAACTGAGGCACAGGCCAGGGAGCTGAGGGTGGAGGGTGTGC